>VZTU01003565.1:283866-297476 GCA_013400835.1 Zapornia atra | reverse complement strand
CTCGTTTCAGTTCACGGGGTGTATTAGTTGTAGTAAGTAGTAATAAATCACTTCTTTTTTCCTTTATTCTGTGCTGCGTCTGTTTTGCCCATTGCACTAATTGGAGAGTGATCCCTCTGTCCTTATCTCAGGTCTTAAGCCTCCCAATATCTATTTTCTCCCCCTTTTCAGCTGAAGGGGGGAGTGAGCGAGCGGCTTGGTGAGTATTTGGCCTCTAGTTAGGGCCAAAACCAGCACACACATATAGGTTCACCTGTTTTATAGAAGGGCCTTGGCGCTCACTGCGAATTCCTGTGAGCACAGTGTGTTCCACCTTAGTGAGGAGAATTGAATTCCCAGAGGATGAACCAGGGTAAACATTTCAGCCAAGGAAAATATCAACAGGGGAAATTCTGTTTAGATGTCACAAAAACATTTTTCACTTTACAAGTGATTGGACCACTGGAGCACAGGGATCATAGAATCATTAAGGTTGGAAAAAGAAAACCGTCCTCCTACCACCTATATTACCAACTAAACCATGTCCCTAAGTATCTCATCCAAGCTTTCCTTGAACACCCTAAGGGATGGTGACTCCACCACCTCCCTGGGCAGCCTGTTCCAATGCCCGATCACTCTTCCTGAAGAGAATTTTCTCCTAATTTCTAACCTGAACCTCCCCTGGTGCGCCTTGCAGCCATCCCCTCTTCTCCTATCACTACTTATCTGCCAGAAGAGGTTGACCCCCAGCTCACCACAACCTCCTTACAGGTAGCTGTACAGAGCAGTAGGGTCTCCCCTGAGCCTCCTCTTCTCCAGGATAAACGGTTCCACTGCCCTCAGCCGCTCCTCATCAGACTTGTGTTCCATCCCCTTCGCCAGCCTGGTTGCCCTTCTCTGGATACACTCCAGGGCCTCAATGTCTTTCTTGTAGTGAGGGGCCCCAGAACTGAACACAGTATTCGAGGTGCGGCCTCACCAGAGATGAGTACAGGGGGATGATCACCTCCCTGGTCCTGCTGACTATGCTATTCCTGATACAAGCCAGGATGCCATTGGCCTTCCTGACCCCCTGGGCACACTGCTGGCTCATGCTCAGACTAGTGTCAACCAACACCCCCAGATCCTTTTCCTCTGTACAGCTTTCCAGCTACCCTGCCCCAAGCCTGTAGCGTTGCCTGGGGTTGTTATGACCAAAGTGCAGGACCCAACACTTTGCCATGTTGAACTTCACTTGTTGGTTCCTCCATCCATGGAGGCATTCAAAACTCAGCTGAATATGACCCTGAGCAACCAGACCTAACTTTGCCTCTGAAGATCACCTCCAGTTGTCCTGCCTAACCCTGGGAAGGCCCATCCCTGCCATCTGCCCTATGCAGTGAACACTGCTTTTTTTTTGCATGTCAGACTGTGTTTCTGTGTGAGGCTTTCTGGTGAGGTAAGCTTTTACCATGTGAGGGCTTTTGCTTAATAGCTGTGTGTGGGCTTGCACAGCTAATCACTGTAACTGTGCTAGACAAGCACTGCATGTGCATGCACAGCACTGCTAAGACCACTTAGCATCTCCTCTCAGTAAAGTCAAAGCATCAGCCCGTTGACAAGCTGATGAGCCTGTACCACAGACCTGAGTTAAAACTCTGGTCAGATGGTATGAGAGGAAATGTAAATGAGTTTCTCAAATGTCTCACATGAAGCTCATGAGTCTGCCTCAGCTTCCCCTCTCGGTGTCTTGCTTCATAAGTCATTAAATATAGGAACCTTGTTCCTTTAGCTCTTTTGGGTGTACTGGTTCTGTTCTGCCCCTGAACAGGGGAGTTCACCTTCAGCCCCGATAAACACGTCTCATAAGGCCAGCCTGACTTTACTTGTGTTACTGTGGAGCATTCAGAAGGGCTGATTTTAAAGGCTAATATAGAAGAGTAAAGTATTGGCTGGAACAAGACTAAGAGAAAGCAGGTATCAAGGGAGTTGAAGAATACAGCAGTGTACATACACCAAGAGAAGCTGTAAAAAGAAGAGGAAAATACCAAACGAGGCCATGAAAGAGAGGTTTTATAGACATGGATCTCTACTAGTTTGCTTGTGTCAGGCAGGAGGAAGCCCAGTCTGGCTGGAAGGGGGAGCCAGCTCCAGCTGTACCTAGGACCTTGGGGTGCTGGCTGATGGGGCAGGAAGCTACAGCCCCGTCCTGCTCTTCTCCTTTCCCCTTGGCCAGGCCTGGCTGGCAGTTCACTTCACCAGAGTATTTCTGTGCAGTGGCAGGCTGTATTTTCGGCTGGCCAGCAGACCGTGTGTTTACTGTGATTGACTGCTCTGTCTTATCTTGTCCTGAAGGCACAGGCTTTTCCACATGCTTCATCTGCTGTGCTGGCTGGAACACACACAGGAGATGATAAAAGGAGATACAAGATAGTAAAGGGAAACTCAGCCTCGAAAACATGGTATCAGCACTGAACTCTGTGAAACGTTGTTTTGAAAGCATAGCCTGAATATTGGGCTGCAGACAGTAAAGGCAATGTTGCAATAAAATAGAAACATGTCTAGTTAGGACCAGGATCAAGAACTAAAGGAAAGAAGCACATCGATGAGATCCACAGGTAATGTTATTCTGGAAGGAACTAAATACAAAGAAACAGATCAAATACCTATGGGAACCATCGGTGAGATTGGGTCTGGGAACTGGATGCCAATCTCCCTGGGAGACTGGGTCGAACCTCTGAGCCATCAAAGCCTAGAAATACCTGGAGGTATAATCCTGACCCCTCTGCAAGTCGTGGCAAGTTTTCCCTGGATGCAACAGAGGATATTGTTCACTTCTGGTGAGCAGCAAACATAAAGCAGTAAAGAAACTACAAGCGGTGAAAAAGCTGAGCTAGTTCCTTCCCCTGCATGACTCCAGGAGGACTAGATGTGACTCAGATGAAGAATAAGTGATTTAAAATTGTCATTTACGGCTTCATTTGAAAAATCATTGATACATGACAGAATAATATGGTGGTAATAAGCTGTTCTGTGTAACCCTGTGAGGTTTAACTACAGTAAAAGTGAAGGAGTTCATTTGTAAGCAGCATGAAGACAGTAGGTAGGGAGCACCTGCTAATCGTGTAATACAAGAACTAGAACTAGTCATTAAGAAACAACAAATGAAAATAAGAGGTGTTTAATGCAACAAGAAAAACGAAGATACTTTTTCCTATGGGTAGTCAAATTATTGCACCTCTTGCTGCAGGGTATTTTGAATGGTAAAAAGTTTAAATGGATTAGAAAAGTGACTAGACAAAGTCGTGGAAAGAAAAACCACTCATGGCTGGTTAGCCACAAACCCTCTCTTGGATGGGGGCTGAGATTCTGCTGGGAATATCTACTTGTTGTTGTTGCTAGCTTCTTCCAGGATACAGAGCTGGATGACTTGTTGGCCTGATTTTATGTAGCCATTTTATGTTATCAAATGCTTATCTATCTTGGATTGATTATTTTGGTGGGGGGGTGGAAAAAGCTTATGTAGGGCAGTTACAACCAAGCTGTTTGCTCTTCTGTAGTTTCTTAGCCTGAGGTGCTAATGAGCAACAGAAATTCCCTCGTTAAGTGGAGCGGGATATAAGCCCACATTTACTTGCACTATGACAAAAGAAATAATTAATTAGAACTGCTTTGCTAAGGTAAAAAAACACTAAAACACTAAAGCCCATTGAAATTGTTTTAAGGAAGGGCATCTAGGTTGCAGAGGTTTAGACAGATGAACTGGGATGACCTGTTTTGTAAGTAATGAGTAAATGCTGAGTAGGTAGATTAAAAAATAAGACAAATAGCTGTATAGTACAAAAATCCATGTGATAAAGTTATATTTTTGCTAGAGTATGTGCAAACAGAGGAAGGAGAGGTGAGAAGAAATGAAGGACAAGTTCACTTAAGCTGTTTGATGGAAGAGCTGCTGGGAATGGCAGAGCCCAGGGAGTGGCGAGGGGTTTTCTCCGCATTGGAGGTAGAGACAGGAGTTGACCTCCAGCTTTCCCTTTCCCTGGCACCCTTTTTACAGCCCCCTTTCTCAGCAGTGGTGCAGGGCACGGCCTAATGAATCGAGAAGTACTCCTGGGTGTCAGCTGCTGTGACAGATACTGCTGGATGCCACCGGGCCACTTCTAGGTCTGTGCAAGTCCCCAGAGGCCTGAGCAGGACGTGTCCCTGTCAGTGACAGCTCTGATGCTTCCAGCTGACAGGGATCTTGGCAGAACATCTGAAGATGTGTATGAGTTCCTTTGCGTGCGCAGACTTAACTCTGTCAAAGAAGACAGGAGGATAGGCTGTTCATTACTGAGGAAATGCTAACGAGAGTACCTGTTACACAGTGGAAAGCAGCTTACAAAGTTTATAAGAAGTTTGTAACATTTTCCTACAGGGGCTTTGTGCTCAGCCTGTGTTGCCACGTGCCTGTGTTTGTGAGCTTGGGGATGGCCAGTAAAATCCTCACTCAAGGTACCCAGCAGGGGAAGAAATGAACAGAAGCTCTGCAAAGCATCTCAGCATTAGTAAAACAACTTTACAGATGGCACCTTCTTGTGTGTTGCAATAAATTGTCACCTATTTAACATTGTTTCACGTTGCCTCTGTTGTGGTTGCCTCCTTGTGACATCACCTGTGCTGTCATATGCAACCTTTTTAATTACTGTTATGTCAGAAGATTTTAGTGAGGTTTAGAAAGTTCTGGTGGGGATAAGCCACACTACCCCCAAGCTCAGAGCTTCCCCTGTGCTAAATAGCCCATAGAGAACACAGGCATTAGCCCTCAGTTTGCTTTGGAATATGCTTTCCTGTCCCCCTACAGCTGTAGTTTTGTGTGACTTTTCCTCTCAAACTAGCTCTAAGCTTAACACGTCCCTCAGGTCATGTGCCCCAAGACTTCTCCCAATTAAGACATGTTCAAGAGAAGATACTTTTGCAGGCTTCTTTGTCTTCTTCCAGCCCTCTTCCAACTGCGGTCTTGCTCTTGCTCTCAGACCTAATCCTGACCCTAACACTGTGTTAGGTTTTCCATAGACTGGAGACCTGCTCAATCCATGAACTAATTATTCTTCAGATAAAAGCTCTAGCAAAGCCAACCTTGTTCTTGGGTTGAGAGAAGGAGCAAGCCCAGAGCTACAGGAGCAGGGCTGACAGCACTCTTCCAAAATGACTTCTGGCATCAGACCTTAGTTTACTTAGAAAGACACTCCCAAGCCATTAACAGCCATAGCTTTGAGTATATCTCTTGACCCTGACCTGTGCTGTAATCTTTGGCTTAGAGAAGGTAGCCAAGCCTTTCCTCCAGGTACACAGTCCCCTTGGGAGAGACCTGAGCTTTCTTTGGCAGCCCGTTTCCAGCTCCACCAGCTGCAGCTCTGGGCTGTCTCTCCACAGCCAACAGCAGGCCAAGCCGTTGGCCCAAGACCATTTACATGTGGGGATGAAATCAGCACCTCTAATTCGCTTTAGCTGGTGTATCTCTGACAAGAAAGCTTTGTGATAGACCTGTGTGGGTGTGCACATTTCTGGAGTTCCAGAGAATTTGAAAAACTTACCAAATTTGCAAAAAAGCCCCAACCCATGACCCAAACAGTACAGGTTACTCATTATCATGCTAATACTAAGAAGGTGAGAATGTGGAAATGTTATACATCAGAAAACAGAAAAAAATTCCTCCTATGCCTCATTTGATCTTACCCTTGTTTGCCACATGCACATCTTTGTGAGCATGTGGATAGTGAGGGCCACAGTGCAGGCACACGTCTGTGTGGGAGCTCCATGAATGTTTGATGTTGTGACAAAGATGTGACAAATACAGAGTTTCTTAGGAAAGATGCTAAAATGAGACCACAGCCAGTTTCACCTGAGTCATCCCAATACAAAAATGTTTATGTATAATCAGTTGGGTGTTAATAACATTGCAAAAGACCCATGGAAAGAGAGGCTGAGCATGGGCAAGATGACAACAGAATGCAGAATCACTATGAAAGACACAGGGGTCCCTTTGGTCTTGCAGCTGACCAGCCTGGCCAGGCCACTCGTGTGATGAGCCAGGAGATGGTGATCCCAGATGTGTATCTGTATCTTTTGCTAGTCTCTTTTGTTTACTGCTCCTATAATTTGTATGCTATATGACAAACCAGACGGGGTCTTAACTCAGTGCTGCTCCTCTGCCTACACTTGTTGGCTTAGCAGGTGGAATCCAGGCTTTCCCTGGAGCGATGCCCTTTATTTTTCAAATATTGGTTCAGTTGTTTTGTGAGCTCTGCAGTTTCTCATTTGAGTGACAAATGAGTGACAAGCAAGAAATCAAAGCACCTTATCTCCAGACACCAGCTGGTACTCTGTCTGGACTCAACTGATGGCATTTAGAAGTATGTGAAATCTGTATTAAGCATCTGAAAAAGCATGTGTTTTCCTTGAGTTAATGTTTGGATCCTGCTCAATTCTAGTTCTTGCTGTGCCACATGTTTTCTGTGCCAGAATTTACAAGTCTGCAGACTAACTTACATTCTTTCTCTCACTCAGTCTGCCATTGTCACTAATTAAAACATGCCATCCATGAGAAAGCTAATTATCACTACGGTACAGAGGATCAGCCTGAGGAAAGGGTGTTTCTGGTAGATCAGAGCTGTGACACGTTTACTCTCTGGAAACTACAGGTCTAGAGGACTAACTCATTTTTACCTCTGTCATTTTTCTTTTTCCATTCTCTTTTTTTTTTTAGTCAAGAAGGATGACTTGGATCAAGTCCTCAGAGGAGTTCTTGGGACTGTTTTCATATCCTATTTGTGTACTACCAGAAAATGCATTGTTTCCAAAAGTTTGTAAGAAAGAATACTTGGAAAGTCTGTAGCCAGCTGTGCTTGTGCAGGGAAGCATGTTCATTCAGACACTCACACATCTGGAAAGGGATTTGTCTGGGCAAAGTGAGGGGAGGAATAGAAATGGATGGTCTGGAGAACCCAAATGCTCTGAGATTGTCTGGGAGAGAAATTAGAGAATCATTTGAGACAAGAGAATATAGTGTTCATCTCTGAATGCCTGTGGTCAGGTGGAGACAGGGTCTCTCTTACCAGATCTCCATCTTGGAACTTAGAAAACTTTTCCCCAGAAGTCTTTAAATTAAACCAGCATATTCACAGAATCACAGAATTGCCTGGGTTGGAAGAGACCCTTTAGAGCGTTGAGTCCAACCACAGCCTAACCCTGACTAGCCCACCTCTAGATCGTGTCCTTAAGGACTTCATCTACACACCTTTTAAATACTTCCAGGGATGGTGACTCTACCACCTCCCCGGGCAGCCTGTTCCAGTGCCTGACAACCTTTTCAGTAAAGAAATTCTTCCTTGGAATATATTTTCCCCCTCACTAAATCAAAATGTACTGTAAAATGTGTTGTAATTTGGTATGTTTTAAAAACTCTTTATCAAGAATTATTAAGAAATTTGAGTCATGAATTGAATCGAGGGCACATGAACAGCTATCTTTGCTATAGGACATTACAGGTTCACAGGTTCACAGAATTGTAGGGGTTGGAAGGAACCTCCAGAGATCATCGGGTCCAACCCCCCTGCCAAAGCAGGTTCCCTAGAACAGGCCACTCAGATAGGCGTCCAGATGGGTCTTGAACATCTCCAGAGGAGACTCCACACCCCCCTGGGCAGCCTGTCCCAGGGCTCTGTCACCTTCACTGTGAAGAAATTCTTCCGCATGTTGGTGCGGAACTTCCTGTGCTCCAACCTGAGGCCATTGCCCCTTGTCCTGTCCCCACAGACCACTGAAAAGGGGCTGGACATCTCCCTCTGTCTCCCACACTTGAGATATTGATAACCATTGATCAGATTCCCTCTCAGTCTTCTTCTCTCAAGGCTGCACAGCCCCAGTTCATTCAGCCTTTCCTCGTAGGGGGGATGCTCTAGGCCCTTAATCATCTTTGTGGCCTTCCACTGGACTCTTTCCAGGAGATCCCTGTCTTTTTTGTGCTGGGGAGTTACAGGGAAGTGAGAAGAATGTAGGGAATATGATCTTTCCGTTTCCCACCCACCGCTAGCTCAGGATTGCCCAGGATCAGCCCGAGCCTGCTGCTCCCTGCAGTGCCCGGGAAGAGCTGGTAGATGGTGCTGCTCACCTTCGATACACAGCACATTCCATGATGGAACTGTTTTACTGTGCATACAGGCGCGACATGCTGGGGAATGGAGACCGGGGAGGAAGAGAAGAGTAAAAAGGGGTGAACAGGAGTCAGTCTTAGGATTTTGATCGAAGAAAACATGAGTAAGATTAGCTGGAACTACTGCATTAATGGCAAGCCCCGTTGTTTGCTAACGCTGCAACTGGAACTCGTACGTGGAAAATTAGTTATAAGGTGTCATAGTTTTTAACTGAGTACTCATAAGTTGATGTAGCCAGCAACTTTCGGGCAAGAAGGATTCAGTCTGCTAGTCTAGGCTGACTTGGGTTTAAACAAAGCTCCTCAGGCTTCCCTAGATTAATTCCCATCTGAACTAGTTCTTATCTTATAGATGAGCAGACAATTGCAGTTTAAAAATGAACAAAGGTCAGGAATTATATCGGTATTATTAATTTATCCCAGCTGAGGAAATGATACATTACACTGAATTTTGCAGCGCTTCTGAGGAAGGAAAAGCTCATGTTGCCTCATATTGTGTCACATTGTTGTGGGAAACAATGCTTCACTGCTGTAGAAAGAAACTGTTGTAGAAAGAAACAATATTATAAAGCTCAAAGACAGATGTTATATGGAAGGAAAGATTATTTCATTTACAGAAGAAGCCAGTTCCTCCCATCCACTTACCTGTGTGATCTCAAGTGCCAAGACACATGTGTCCAACTAGCCTGCCCAGCATTCAGGCAGCTGGAAGGTGATCTGGTGGATCAGGTGCACTAGGTGGTCTGATCCAGATTTCTTCTGGTACAAAGGATTCTGGTTACTGAGTGCTCATCATGTCTCCTGGGTTCTCCTTACGTTGATCATCATTTTGTAGTTTTGGAATGGAAACTCCACAATTGCCATGTTTGACCATCCTTTCAGTTAAAAAGTTTTTTTCTGATGTTTAAATGAAACTTCTTATTCCTCACCATCATCTTGTAATGTCTTAAGTCTGTGTTTTAGTCTTGACTTAAGCTGTCACAACCCTTTGATTTAGGGTCTCCTTCTCCCTTCCCATCCCCCAAACCTGTGTTTTGGGGGAACAGCATGCAGGAGCTGTTGATAGAACCACAAGTTCTTCTGTTGACTCAGTCTGTGACAGGGAAATAAAATTTTGAATGTTAATTTAGGAGACTGGCAATGCGGTAATGAAGGGGAATGCAAGAACTTGTCCTTTCAACATTGCTAAAAGTTGAAACAAGTGCTTTCTTGAATGTTGAAGGATATTTGGTTAATGAGCATGGTCCTATATGGATGCTGAGGTATTCAAAAGGAGGACTCATAAAACTGAGGTGTGTGTTTTTCAGTGACTGCTTCATAACATTTCTGCTTTATTCAAAGGAAATACTACCTGTGTAGAAAGGTTCATGCACATGTAATGTAAGACAATTTTTCTTTTGGTGATTTGTCCCAATATGTGTTGAAGCACAGTCTTGAATGAAACTTGCAGGATGTTTCACTGCTTGAGACCCAAGTGCCACCCTTATTCACAGAATGCTGATTTTGTGTATATCAGCATGTATCCACATCCAAGCTTCACAGAGCTTTGCAGCTCCTACACTGGGCTCTTAAGGGAATCTCCACCAACATGCTGCCCTTCAGCAGGGCAGAGGATAAAAAGCTGGCAGTGATTTTAGGTACCACCAGATTTACTGTGCTCAGGTTTGGGTAGCTCAGGTGCCAAGGCTTCAGTATAGAAAGGAGAGGTCTGGTTTTGCACAGCAGAAGCTTCTCCTGAAATCTCACTGGCAGGGCAGCAATACAGGAGGCAGATGGTGGATTTAAGTGCCTGCCTTCTATCATCTAAGTTTCAAATTGATGCCCTTAGCCTCTGGAGGTGCCCTGTAAGGAACAAACAATATGATCATACCAGGACCATTAAAAAGGTCAATATTCAAGTGTACGTTATTAGGAGGTGCAGTACAATTTGGGCAAGGATCACTATTTTCTCCATCTGGATTGATCCCTAACTTACCTTAACTCCAAAACCATATCCAAGGATTTTGTAGGAAAGTGCTAGTTGGCCTGGGGCAAAATTGTAATGTGGATTATTCTAATGATGTAGCCATTCTAGAAAATCAAGTGCCTTACGCCTCTGTCATAGTTTATTAGTACAAATGTGGTCTTACAAATTCCAGCATAGCTTGTTTTTTCACAGTAGGCATAGTTCCTATGTAACTTTGAGAACCAGGAGACAAGATGCAAAGCAGGATTTCCATGTGACTCTCTTACTTCCACAAAATGCAATAACTTTAAAAACTGAAAATACTTATTCCATATTTTAAAATAATGTCTTAGTGAGCTGCTTTCTGATTAGAAAAACCCAGGGGACAAGTGCAGAAAAAGAGGCATCTGGCATGGGAGGCATTTGCTTGATGTCCATGTCAAAGAGTTGCATAGGTGATGAAGGGTTCTTAGTCTGCCTCTGTAGTTAAGAAAGAAGGATAACTACTAATTTCACACTAAAACAGGTATGTAGGTAGCTGAGACAAGTTGCATACTTCTATCTAGGGATTGTACTGAGAACCTGGGTGAATGACCTTCAGGCAGATGAAACCCAAGCAAGTAGTTTCCTGCCCATCATGGCTAATATTAGCTCCTCCAGATACTTCCCCCATATATAACAATCTTGTCAGTTGTTTTGGAAACCTTCTGTGGCAGCAAAGTCAAATGATTTTGGTGGCTGTGACACATGCTTGTGGAAACATCTACCCCTGCTTCCTCAGGGGGGTTACAGGTACCACCAGAGCTGTGTGGGGCTGCTGCTTTCTCCTTTGTTTTACAGAAGCCATGCAAAGAGACACCTTAAACTTGCTTTAATCATCAGTGATTCATGTCCCCTAGTTTGTGTCAAAAAATAATTAACTTCAGTTTGCTAATCTGCATATCTCATTAATGCAGACTCTGAAGACAAGGAAATAAAGAGCTGTCACTCAAAACCACTTCATACTGTTCAAGCTGTGAGTAGCCAAAGAGGAGAGCTCTCCAGCCAGGACAGGCGGGCAAAGGGAGCTGGGCACAGGAGTCAGCACAGACCCCTGGTTACAACTGCTGTCTCCATCCCCCTGCCCTAATGGTCTTTTCGGTTCTGCGGTGATACCTCCCAGGGCAGGTGAGTCAGTGCAAGTCTTGTATGCAGGTCCAGGATGAGGCTGCACCCGGAATCAGTCACAGAAGCAGGAGAAAGAGTTGTTTCCAGTGAGGCAGAGGAGAAATCCTGACTCGTCCCTCCTTCATCCCCAGAGGCTAAGCAGGAGGGCAGCTCCTGTGAAAGGAGAGGTCTTGGAACAGCAAAGGCTGTGTCAGGCTCTGCCCTGTCATAGGCTCTGATCTGTCCCCCAGTCTGAACCTTTCCCAGCAGAGAGAAAAAAATAATCTAGGATTCATGTCAGGTAAACAAACAGAGGTCACATTCTTCTGGGTGAGTTTTAAGCTGAAGTGTCTAAGGATGCATGTAGGCTGGGTTGCAGATGATAAGAAAAAAATCCTTAAATCTGAGACTAAAATCCAGGATGGAGAAATGGAAATTGTTCCCTAGCAATAGTTGGAGGAGTATTTTTCTAAAAATATGATACAGACAATTTAATAGTCCCCTAAAGAGTTACTGCAAGAGTTATGGAGACAAAATGTAATCATAAAACTATGAACTAAAGGATTTTAGCTCTACCTTACTTACAGATTTCAGTGATACATCTTCTGTGGCATCGCCAACAGGTCCTTCATCCTCAGGCATGATACAATGCATTCTTCCAGGGCCATAGCACATCTATTGATTTAACAAAGGACTTCCCACAATTTGGAGAGGAATATTGCTATTTCCTCAAAGAGATAGCCTTGCCTTGTCACAGTAATAGCAATAAATAGCAAATAATGCACTCAGTAATGATCAGCTGCTCCCAGCTCGAGATGAGCTTACCTTTCCATGAGTAATGTACTTTGTCGGTGACACGAGAAGTTGCTGCCTGTGGCAGCTGGCAATGTGAGAGATTGCCAGAAGTTACATATCCCATTGTGGAGTTGGCAGGTTGTTACAGGGGAGCTATGTGAGAAATAGCTGAGCTTCACAGGTAATTGGAGGGACCTTTGGGGGAGCATTTGGGACCTCCCGGGGAGCAGAATTTTGCAGGTCCAGCAGTGCCTAGAGAAAAATGTCAATGCTATCTGAGCCCAAGGTGACCTAAGCAATAGTATCAAAATACTGAATTTGGGTGCAGATGCAGCAAAATGGGGATGATAAGGAGAAAGTATTTAGGGATGGCTTTGTTGAGAGACAACTGAGGTGGTGAAATGGAATGTCAAGACATGGGAAAAAGGAATGACAGGGTATGCAGATCTTGTCCTTGGAGCTGTCTGGAAGTGCCTTATGGGCAGCCCTGTGTGTCATCCCCAAGGCTGGAGCAGGACAATAAACCAGGTGTCCTGCTCTGACCACATCACACCAGCCAGTCCTGCCTTGTGATCAGGGGGATCAAGGTGGGAGAGAGGAGTGACATCAGTTTGGCCAACAAACAAACACCTGGATAACTGGACTGAGCTTCCTGGTATGGTCAGTGCTTGTGCCAGGACTGATGACTTTGACAACTGTCCACTGCTTCATAACAGATTGCTGTGTTAACTGGAAGATGACATAGTTACAGTACAGTGAAGATGACATAGTTGTAATACAGTCCCAGCTATACCTGAGTAAAAGTTGAGTAACTGAATTTACCCACTCTGAGTAAGAATGGAGTACCTTTAAAAATACACAGTAAAAGTTCATAATTTCTGGACAAAGCAAGGCTGTAAAACTGAACAGCTGTTGCCAGTCCTGCTTCACTTCCTCACTGTGATCTGGAGGATATGTCTCTCTGGTCAGTTGGTTCTGTTCTTCAGTTCTGTTCTTCTGTTCTGCAGTGAAGCTGCAGAAGCGATGTGCAATGGAGAAGGACATGGAGCTGTTGGAGCAAGTCCAGAGGAGGCTGGGAAGATGATCAGAGGACAAACACAGTTGCTACAAAGACAGACTGAGAGTTGGACTTATTCAGCCTGGAGAAGAGAAGGCTCAGGAAGACCTTACGGCAGCTTTCCAGTACCAAAAGGGGCCAACAGGAAAGCTGAGGAAGGACTGTTTGTAAGGGCATGTAGTGATAGGACAATTTCAAACTAGAGCAAGGTAGGTTTAGATTAGACATTAGGAAAAAGTTCTTCACTATGAGGGCAGTAAAACACTGGAACAGGTTGCCCAGAGAGGTGGTGGTCCCTTCCATCCTTACACATTCTATGATCACAGAATCACAGAATCGTAGGGGTTGGAAGGGACCTCCAGAGATCATCGGGTCCAACCCCCCTGCCAAAGCAGCTCCCCAGCTCATATTGCACAGATAGGCGTCCAGACGAGACTTGAATATCTCCAGAGAAGGAGACTCCACCACCTCCCTGGGCAGCCTATTCCACTGCTCTGTCACCCTCACTGTGAAAA
>VZTU01003565.1:192950-283845 GCA_013400835.1 Zapornia atra | reverse complement strand
AGGGGAGATGCTCCAGGCCCTTAATCATCTTCGTAGCCCTTCTCTGGACTCTCTCCAGGAGGTCCCTGTCTTTTTTATACCAGGGAGCCCAGAACTGGACACAATACTCCAGGTGGGGCCTGACCAAGGCACAGTAGAGGGGGAGGATCACCTCCTTCGACCTGCTGGACACACTCTTCCTGATGCATCCCAGGATCCCATTGGCCCTATTAGCCACCAGTGTGCACTGCTGGCTCATAGCCATTCTATCAGGATTCTGCTAAAGATTAGGTACATACATCGAGAGTGCCAAGACATAGACCAAGTGCTAGGAACTTGGTCAACCACACTGTTAACTTGTGAGAAAAGTCCTTGACATGTTTGGTGGGTTTTTTTCTTTCTCATTCAACTATCACTCCACCAAACTGCTCCCAAGAAGAACCAAGGAACAATCCCAGACTAGGGACATCCTCCAGTGGGCTATTTGCACATCACCACCCTTCCTTGGAGGTTGAGAGGACATTTATCTGGCCTGCTCCTGCCAGCTGGCTTCAGGCCCAGAAAAGGGTCCCCAGTACTGCTGACAGCATTAATACAGGGGCTTTGTTTACCTCTTCTCAGGTTTTGTTTGATCCAGTGTAGATACTTAAGATATACATTTAAATCACTGTCACTCTCAGCTCTGTGGTGAGAAACAGCAGTTTTAAGATGTGATTCATGTCATCTTAATGTAGACATCTCAAATAAATCAGATGAATCACAGCCTAAAACTTCTACATGCCTCTCCATTGACGACGGCAACACAGTTAACTAATGCAGATGGAGGTCCACCCGCACTGGTCCAGACAAATCCCTCCCTTCATGAACAGAGACCCAGTGGCTGCAATATTAAATTGTTAGTAGGGACACCAAGGCCAAGGAGAAAGGCAGGACCACAGCATGAGTATAAGCAGAGATGGAATCTTGTCTCTGCTCCAGAGAGAGGCACTGGCAGCCATCAGGACACTCCTGCTCACTTCAGAAGGTAAAGGTCCAGCTTTTTAATATCTAGATTTGTTTGTATAATCCAACTGTCCAGTCTTCTTACCACTGACATCTTGTATTAATGTTTTTCCAGAGTGAATTCATGAACACTGCTATCTGCAAACGTGGTCAGACTAGAGCCGAACAGGGTGCTATTCCAGTTATTAGAGCTCAAAACCTTTGGTAGCCTTTTCAGGCCAGGTGGAAAACACAATCAAATACCCCTCTATGTATTGGACATTGCAGACAATAAGCTACTTCCCAAGGCCATGGGCAGCACAGTAAAGTCAATCTCAAGCTAACAAGGCCAGTCTGTGAGGAGGTTAACACTAACAGGACTGGTTGCGGCTTAAACCTTCTGCAGCTGCAGGAAAGGCTCTGGTGGGCACTGGGTTGTATCATTCACGTTGTGTTCCAGGAAAACATTAAAACATCATTAAAACAGACTAGGAACACTAATACAGCCTTTTGTACTGCTAACTGCTTAGAGGAAGGGAGTAGGAATATCTTAATTTGGGATTTCAGCATCCACAGCTAATCTTTCTGTAATAGGTAATTGAAGACAAATTCATTTTTAGTCCTTTAGCTGTCCTGGCAAGATGAATGTTACCTTTCGGATAGCTTTGTTCTAAACGAATGCTAATCAGACAGCCACAAAATCCAATACAAATTAAGGTGTTGCACTAATAATAAGCCTTTGAAGGTCACGGATAATAAAGGAGAGGAGCAGTAACCAGGGAAAATCCTGGCAGTTCACAACACCTTTCAGAAACGTTCCTTGTATCCGAGGCTGGGAGGGGGATATAAAGGACCGAAGGACCAGCCCTCTGACCCACCTGCAAGTCAAAGAAAGATGAAGGTTTGGATCTGAAGGCCAAGGGCAGAGACTTCAATGACAGGTTAAGAGATGAGGAATTAGCAAAAAGAGCAATGCAGGTTTAAGCAGGCACTGGAAAGGGGAAGGTTAATTAACAATCTGTTTCGGAAAAGAGCAACTTCAAGTGCTCTCTTAGCCATTTTTGGATCTGTCTTAAAATGAACCTCTGGAGCAAAGAAATGTGATAACCCTTAATTAACTCCAGGAAGCGTTGAATTGTGGTGTGCTTAGAGCTGCAAAACAAAGCAGAGCGGGATAGGGGCTTTTTTAAAGCTACCTGTTAAAAGCCCCAAATATTGTGAAACATGGATTCAAATGTTGGTGCATTTCAGTGATGCTGAAAAGTAAAAGAGAACCAGGTGAAGTTCCTTCTTGTCAAGTGCTGCGGTCCTGATCAAAGGGAGAGGCAAGAAAATAATCACGCAGACTTGAAACCCAAACCTGTGATTGCTTACATACTGCACATGATGTCAATGTGTAACACTGCCTTCACGCCCTGAATGATAGATGTAAGGTGGCATTCATCTCTGCTTAACTGTCTGTCTAAAAGGTATCTAAGTCAAAGCTGACTGAGCCAGGCTTTGTAGTCGGTGGAGGACACAACCAGGCTTTTCCAGGAGGAGGCTTCTCTCAGGCTGAGATAGCCGCGTACATGGGTCAGTTGAATTGCCTCTTGACTCTGAAGTGGCAGAGCTGAGCAGTGGACACGTAGGCAACTAACTTTCCAACATCTGCAATCAGATCTGTTGAATCCTACCACTTTTGCTCTTGCATGTCTTGCCACGCTGGGGTTCTCCATAACTGACTTCCTTAGCAGTAGGAGATGGGAATAGATTTGAGAGGAAGACACTTGTCATTAGTGTATTTTTAAATGCAAGCTCAAATTTAAATATCCTTTTTTAGCAATCCTTTGAGTTAAGCCAAGGCAGTGTCAGGGCTTCACAGAGATCACAGTGTCACTTTTCCACAGTACCCTCTTCAAGTTTGCAGAGATAGGTAGAAAAACTGAATAAGCCACAGAAAGAACTCTTATCCATTGGATTCAGCTTAACCCAAGGTTTACGGAAAAAACCCATTATAATCTACATTGTCTTGGGAAGCGTGACAACTGCAAACATTGCCTTTAGCTACTACCCTGAGCATTTACCTTAACAATTTCATCATTCACAGGGAGAAACCACTGGCCTCAGTACAACCATGACAAGTGATTTTGAAACAACTATCTCACTACCTAGATGGAGCAATTGGGTATCGATCTGCCTCCTGTATTTGGTGAGTCTGGCAGATAAGAATTGCTTAAATTTGCTTTCCAACCCAGCAGAGAGAGCGTTAAATCATGTATCATCTACACAAAGCAAATCCTTTGACTGCGAGTAGAGTCGAACCTGAGTCACATGGGGAGGTTTTTGTCCTGTGAAGATAATTGTCCCTTACCACGTAAAGGAGCACAAAGATAGCAAACGGAGTTACATCCCGCGGCAGTGCCTCTTGTGCAAGTGCCGAGTACTCTTCCCTCCTTATTTGTGACAGTAAGGAATGTGGTGCGGAAATAATCCACACTGTTTTCGAGCAGTGAAACCCCAGTTAATTAGTGATAGCAAGATAAAGCCACCAAGTTGATCTTTAAAAAAAAATGACCACATACTTGTTCGATTGGATATCATTAGGTTACGTTAGAATTTTGTTCATATTATTCATTAGAATGACAGGCATCTGCTTAATGAGAGACTGTGGTTAATAATTAGCAGTAGCATCTCTGCTAAATTTAAAGCTTCATTTCTACTTCCTACTGTTTAATGAATTAGGCAATGAGCAATTTTTTAATTGGTGCAAGCTTGACGTATATACGTAAGTCTCCTTTCAGCAGGTCCTTTGACAGTGCTTGCTTTGATTAGCAAGATAATGATGGGCCCTGCTGTGTGGAGGGGGTTGCAGTTTGCTGGGGTTTTTTTTAATTTGCTTTTTTCCAGAGGCCAAGAACCATGGTTCCAGCACCAAGTGTTTGAATTTCTGCAGGGATTCATAGAAATCCAGGAAGGTATTGCTATGGCAAGCACCAGAGACAGTTCCCAAACTAAAAGGAAAATGGGTTTTGGAGCTGCATATATCCCGTGAACCAGTGCCCACTAAGGAATATCAGATTATGTATGGACCATGTTCCTGCTACTAAATCATAAAATGCTATGGCCCAAAGCCAAGCACTGAAACCCAGTCATCTATGAGGTTAAATGGTTAGCAGTCCCCTGCTCCCGTTTAACACTGGGAACATTGCAATGCCAGTTGGTTTAAGGGCCAGAGGTTGGTCTCAGGCATTATTTGATTTATTAATGCAGCCACAAAGTCCCTCATCCTCCATTCAGTGTCAGATGACAGCTATTTCTCCCCAGCTTTTCATCCCAGTGGACAGCAGGAGAGGGAACTGCTCCATGCCACTTGCAAGACTCATTTCCGTTCCAGAATTTTTGCTTGTTTGGAGGAATTGTGCTTTTAAAAATCCTCCCTTGAAGTCTGATCACTGCTGCATCCTTGCCTGCCTGTGCTCCAGGCAGAGCTATGGGGGTAGCTGCAGTGGTTCCCACTGTTCGCACCACTCCTCTTGCAGCGGTTGGTGTCTCCAGAGACAGAAATGCAGAACAGGCTGTGTGTGTGTGCACCTCCAAGGGCCAAGATTCACAGCTCTGGCTCCGTGGGCAGCTGTGGGGTGAGGATGGCAAGGACTCTGCCAGCCATTGTGGCTAAATCCACCCACAGATGTGAGTCAGAGCCTCACACTTTGCTCACGCCGTACTGCTGAGAGAGCTGCCGGTGCTCTCACCAGGGCAACAGTCCTACAGAGTGGAAAACCTGCTAAACATCCTCAGCAAATGCTATCTCCAGGTGTGCTTTAAGGGGGAAGAGTCTAGAAGTTTTAGGGTTGGCTCAACAGAAATGTGTTTGGGCTATTTCTGGCTGGTATCTGAACTTCTGTTAGTGCTTCAACCATCATTTCCTGTCTTTGGGCTGGCAGCTCATTGCAAGGATGGGTAATCACCTCTGGCAGTACTTTGGAAGGTGTGCCAGTTATTTTTTTCAATACTGGAAAAATAATCATGTTAACTAAATGGCTGAAAACCAAGGTCAGGGCCAGAGCTGTCCTTAGCAAAGTTGTGAGGCCTGATTTTAACAGGTATTTGAGTACCTGACAAGGCAGATGGGTGTTGTGAAGTTTGCATAGGAGCTGTTGAATCCCAGGAACGAACTTCTGACAGTTTCAAGCACTTACAATCTCTCATAAGCCCCAAAGAACATCTAAATACTTTTGCATGTACACCATCCATACTCTTAAACCATGAGAAATGACTATGATTCTACAGGATAATTAAATACCCTGGGTGTAAAGCCCATAGTCTAGGGTATGGATGTAACCCGTTTATTCAGGGACTATATTTTCCCTCTTCTCATAGCAGCATGATGGGGACATACAGAATTAGCAAGGGCTTATTACTGTTGAGCTGATGCAACAAGTTCTGGATATAAATGAGAAGAAATATTGATGAATATTAATTATCTAATTTTTAAAATGCATTTCTATACAAGCATCTGGGATAACTGCAACCCAGTTACTTTCCAGCCATTAAGACTGGGACTGTTTAGTACTGTGTGCTTGGAGTGTCCTGTGTAGTCTGGTCATTTAAACTGCACCTGCAACATAGATGCTTCTGAGTGAAGTCACTCCAGAAAGTACTTAGTGGAGATGAGAATGTCTCTGAAGACCTCCAGAGGAAGCCTGTATGTCTAATTATATCCAGGGAAACAATTTCCTTAGATCTCTGGCCTTTTAGTTAGTTCATCAAGTTATTTAGGTCTAATCAAATGAGTATATGCACTAAAAGATTTAATAAAAATAGCTAGAATGTGCTGAAACTAGAAGATTTTTTTACTAGAAAGTCTGAAACTAGTAATACCTAGTTCAGAGAAGTTCAAGGAAAAATGAAAAATTTCAATTTATTTTGCTGGAAAGAAATCAAATTGAATTCTGAACAAGGGCATCATTTTTGCTTATTCCCATTCTGAACTTTTTCATATAAATATTTATATAATATTATTTAGAATTACCATAGTATAATTAATCATAATGAGATTAAAAATTTTAGGATTTTAATCTAAAATGCATTAAAGCACTTCCCTCTGGCCAAAATGAAGCTTACTCCTTCATTGCCAGCCTCCAAAAGTAAAACACAAACTCATACAGCACAGAGTAATGGTTCGGCAAACAGAATCCTGTATTTTAAGCAAAGTTCACTTTTAGTCTTTTTATTTTTACCTACATGCACAAAATAGCCTTCTAAAGCTCTGCCAGGGATCGATTACCAAACTTAATTCTGAGATCGAATTCATATTCCTAGTATTTTTACATGCTGTATAGAAAAGAACATTTGTCAGCAGTCATCAAGACACAAATACAGTTAAATTTAAATTCCCGTGGCTCAGCTCCAGTCCATTTTGCTGTAACAAATGCTCCCTTTTATATGGAAATTATAAGGCTCATTTACATGCCAGAGTGGGGTCTGTGGCCTGTTCACTGGTGGTTTCCTTGCTCAGGAGTGTCTGAGTGCTGAACGCTACTGACAGGGTTGTACAGTGCAGGCACAAGCTATCAAGTGAGATGCTTTGCTTATGGGACATGAGCTAACACTGTTTATGGGCTTGCTAACGCATGAAAGCATAGAATCAGAGAATTGCAGAATGGTCTGGGTTGGAAGGGACCCCAAGTATCAGAGAGTTCCAACCCCCCTGCCACAGGCAGGGCCACCAACCTCAGGCCTGGATCTACACAAGGTTGCCCAGAGCCCCATCCAACCTGGCCTTGAACACTTCCAGGGACGGGGCATCCACCACCTCTCCGGGCAGCCTGTTCCAGCACCTCACCACTCTTTCTGTAAAAAATTTCCCCCTACTATCTAATTTAAACCTTCCTTTCTTTAACTTTAATCTATTCCCCCTTGTCCTGCCATTGCCATACGTATATGTGCGCCCATACACACAGAGGGTTGATTTTTAATGTTATTATTGCCTATGTTTTATGTCCTGGTGCCTATGCACTGTTAAATATCTGGTTGCTCTCTCCATTTTCTTATTACTCCACAGAGACCTTAATAATTAAATAGAACCTGACTTCCACATGTAGAAACTCTACCTCTAAAGCCATCTTAAAAATTTAGTGTCGTTACAGCTGCCAGAGGCTGAAGTTCCTGGGATTTATACTTGCTCACAGAAAGATTTCCTTTTTTTTCCCCTTTCTGGTTCTGCTCTGTATAGCATTATCTCTTCCAGTGTCAGTTTTTAAAATAATTTAGCTAGCATGCAAAACAGAATTCACTGGGCTATTATTCATGCTTGGGTGGCTCAGAAACACATCCGCTTTTGTATTTATTTCACTGCTTTGAGAGCACAGGGTTGTGCTCAGCTCTCAGCGTGGGTGACACCTCCACCAGCTGTTTGCTGGGCTGCAGGTATGGAGATCACTTACAGCGATCCAGCACTGTTCATGGTGTCTAATGGAGCCTCCATGGAGCTGGTACCCCCCCTCTTGGATAGAAAAGGGCTTCCTTCCACAAGCCTCCGGTTTCTTGAGCAAATACAGGGTTACTGAATACTGCCTTTCTTGAGATCAGTATAAAATTTAAGCCTGTCTTAAGGCCTGTGTTGAGAAGTATATGAAGGTTGATCCTTTGCAGGGTGGAAGATTTAATCTCTGGTAAGAAAAAAGGGATTTGGAAGTTGTGCTACCATGCAGGAGCTTCTTCATGCTCTGATTCTGTGATTCTTCAGAGAGGAGTTTCTGTAAAGCAGTGTGAAAAACTCTTACTGTTTCTCTTATTTTCAACACTTCGGCCAACAGAGTTTGTTTTCAACTTTACTTTTGGATTAGGTGTCTAGAGCTCTTCTAGGGAAGACTTCATGATACTGACTGGCCTGGTAGGAAAATGGACAGTGAAATTCTGTGTCAGTGACTGCGACTACTGCACAGCTAGGAAATAGCCCTCACTAAATGTATACATAGTGACATGTCCTGACTTTGCTGCTACTGCCTAGGAAAGAGTTAATGTTCAAGTTCAAAGGCAAAGGGGACATTTGGAATTTCTAAGAAAAAAAAAAAAAAGAGAACTAGAGATAATAATTTAGGTGTTGTAGGAATTGGTGATGTTCCCCCTATCTCAAACTGCACCTGCTGTCACCCAGCTGAGTCAAATGTTTCCTTAATCTCATGAGAGAGAGCAGGAGAACAGAGCAATACAAGTGAAGGGAGGTGTGCTACAGGAATTAGTGGTCACTCCTGAGCCTTTTTCAGGTGGCTTGTGCAGGTGGCTCGTGTTTTCCCGTAGCACGGTCAGAGTTGTGGAACTTGTGGCTGCAGGACATCATAGGCACAGCAAGTGGAAATGGGCTCAGGAGGGGATTATAGAAATTAGTGGAGGGCAGCTCCATCAGGAACTGTTAAACATAGCTGTCTGGATGTCATCTCTGGATCAGGCAGTCCATAAACCTCTGCCTGATGGATTCTGTGAGAGTATTGAATGTATACACACCCCAGTACTATCCACTCACTTGGAGACAAGTTGTCAGATGTCAGGGACATCTGACTCAAGAAGCCCTCTCATTTTTGAGGATTTAAATGCAGTGGCTTTTTCTCCTTTCTAAATAAACTCTAGATCAGGGAAAAACACTTAATCCCCTGGCTTTTTAGAGTTGGTAGGTGCAGGGCAATGTTTTGCAAGCTTTGCACAAACTCTCTGTGTCTGGAGGCAAATGTTTGCTGAAGTGGCTTTAGCTGTCACTGAGACATCTCTTTTTCCAGGCACACAATACTAACATATATTTAAAAATCCACGGGGCAGAAAAGAGTCTTCAGAAATGGAGCATTACAAATCAGGTGGTGACTGA
The DNA here is from genome assembly GCA_013400835.1 of Zapornia atra. NCBI lineage: Eukaryota > Metazoa > Chordata > Aves > Gruiformes > Rallidae > Zapornia > Zapornia atra. The sequence continues at coordinate 275,042 of VZTU01003565.1, read as the reverse complement.
CCACTTTACATGCTGATTCTTTTTGGTGTTTTATTTAGAGACAGAAAGTAATCAGAACTCAGAAACCTCAAATCAGAAACCTCAAAGGAACGCACGGACTACACAGGGGTTATCTGATAACTCAAGTTGTCCCACTTCCCCATTGAATGCCGAGGGGGAGAGAGTTTTGAAGTTCAAGTTTTGAATTCCTCCAGTCATGAGCTGCCCGTGGTCTGACCCAATGGATGACTCAGGGTGCCTGAAGTAAGAAGAACCAAAACAGCCCTCCTTTTGCTCCATCCCGTATATACTGTTGGATGCAATGACTTCTGCCATCACTTTTTGCATCCTTAGTTGCTACTGCTATAGGAAAAGAACAAGCTATAAGATGTCAGGGCCTAGAAGGGACATGGCAGGAGTTAGGAATGAAAAAGCTATAAATCAAAGCAGATTGATTGACTGGATTATGAGTAAAGAGGAAAAGTTTATTTGGGGTTTGTAAGGCAGCATATATTTAGGGAATGTTGTATTCTTTCTTGGAAAAACAAGGCAGTTCTTGTAAATAATTAGGGGAGATACTTGCTTACTGGAAATGCAGTATGTTCTTGCTTTTAGAAAAAAAAAAAATTTGGTAATTCCAGACAGAAATCACAGAATCACAGAATCGTAGGGGTTGGAAGGGACCTCGAGAGATCATTGGGTTCAACCCCCCTGCCAAAGCAGCTCCCCAGCTCATATTGCACAGATAGGCGTCCAGACGAGTCTTGAATATCTCCAGAGAAGGAGACTCCACCACCTCCCTGGGCAGCCTATTCCACTGCTCTGTCACCCTCACTGTGAAAAAGTTCTTCCCCATGTTGGTGCGGAACTTCCTATGCTCCAGCTTACAGCCATTGCCCCTAGTCCTGTGCCCACAGACCACTGAAAAGGGGCTGGCCATTTCCCCCTGCATCCCATGCCTAAGATATTTATAAACACTAATTACGTCCCCCCTAAGTCTTCTTTTCTCTAGACTAAACAGTCCCAGCTCTCTCAGCCTGTCCTCATAGGGGAGATGTTCCAGGCCCCTAATCATCTTCGTAGCCCTAAATGTTCAGTTTTCATTCAGTTATATGCTCCATACCTCACGCAAACCTAGTCTTTATGTAGGAAAGACTCTCCACTCTGACCCTCACCATCCAGAGCCTACACAGCAACTCTAAAACATGCTTCTAATTTTCCCTCAGTGCCCCTGCAGGAGGGTTTTGAGCAGCGTTTGGAGATGACCCCATGAGCCCCCCTCGACTGCAGCAGAGTGAGTTGCGTTGCAGCATATTGCTTTCACAGAAGTGCTGCCTTTCTTTCAGGACACCGCAAGGAAGTGTAACACTGGCATTTCTCAAATGTTAAATAAGGTAACTCATTATCTGGCACATAATTACATACTTTAAACATTGCTGGAAACAGAAGAATTGCTGGGGCATAAGAGAGCCTGCCTTTTTTGAGCTTGCTGTGGAGCTCTGCTCAAGGCAGCAGTACTATGCCACATAACGCAGCTTTGTTTGGCTCACTGACTTAGGCAAACGCTTTAGAGAGGAGTGCAATGAGAGATCTGAACAGCAAAATCGGAGTAAATAGTGAAGGTAGGAGTGGGGAGAAAGAGAGAAAACGACATTTTACGTCAGCAGCGGAGTTTGCCCCTGTCTCTTCTCTCACACTCCCTGGTCATCTGTGGTATCCTGCCCAGGTATGGTATTGTAGGATATGGCCCTTCTTTATGTTATAGCTTCTCCAGAGATGTCTGTGGTCTCTGGAGTTGGCAGGGAGATGCAGAGTAGCTGCCCCAGGTGAAAGGAGATGCTGCAGAGGAGAGCTGGTCCCAGCAGAACGGGTGGTGCGGACAGGCTCTTCCCATAGATTGACCTCCATTTGTGCTCCTCCCTGACTGAAATACTATGTCTCTTTCCTCCCAGACTCCTCTGGCCACCTTGGGTTCCCCTCACCTGTGCTCCTGGTGAGCTCCTCAGTGCCAGGAAAATGCCCCCTGGGAGAGAGTAACTCATGGCAGACCAAGGTAACTCAAATCATCTCTACTAAAAAAAATAATTATGCTTCTTATTTGTCCAAAGATACATGGCAAGAAGAGAAAAGAGGTCAAATGCCAAGAAGACCGTCAAGTTAAGTCTTCATTAAAGTATCTAGATTTTCTCATAAAATGTTGATGTATCTAACCACCTCAGTCCAACCTCAGCTCAAGATCTCTGAGCTTGGCTGTGAAAGCAGCTCCTTGGCAACTTAATTAAAAAACAAAACCTTCTTTCCGTAGAGGAAGCTTGTGATCTTCTGTCTTAGGAAAATGAGTTGTTTAATTATAGCTGGCAGCTGAAAATAGTATCTTTCTAAGCAATGGTGGGGTTGCTGTTCCCTGCCTCAGAGTGACTTATTTAGAGATGCCTTATACTTGTCTGGTTTTTTCCACTTTTATTTCTGACCAGGTCTTTGAGTCAGACAGTTTGCTCTGAGCCTTCAAGCCATTTGTTTTACATTCTAGCAGATTAAAACCTGCACCCTTAGTTATGCTGATGTGCAGTGAGTCCTGGTAGTCCCTCAGGAGCAGATACCTTTGGTGGTAGCTTCTTGCTGGGCAGCCAAGGTGCTTTTGGCAGCTTGCAGAGAAGTTGTTTAAAGCTGCTGTGATTGAGCTTCTGAGATACCTGGGGCTTCATCCCAGCAGAAAGGCATTACAAAGCACAGACAATAAAATTATTTCAACGATTCAGTCCACACAATGCTGTTCTCCAGCTCTCCTAAGGATTTGTGCAATTTAGTAACTTATCTGCATTAAAAAACCACCAAAACCAGACTGTTAGGGGAAGTGGTAAAAACTTTCAAATAAAATTGATGTCAAGAGCTGGTCCAGTCTAAATAAAGTGCAACAGCAAACTTTTGTATGTGGTATTTGCTTTAGTTTATATGATGCTTTGCTTTGCTGCCTCCTTCCTTGCTTTACCAGTCCTTCCAGAATATCTACCAAAGCACTCAATGCATGCTTACACCATATACTTTCCCGTCTCTCTGAGCTGTAGAAGATGAATGTCTAAGTTATTTGTTTTAACAACTCACATCCTTCTGCTTTTCATTGATTAAACTGGCTTGATTTTGAGTTGGCATAGAAATGCTAAGGAAAGACTTTAATAATCTTTGTCCTCGGTTTCCACAGCAAAGCGAAGTTATTAAGATACTAAATTAAATACGGGCTTGAAGCCTCAGTTTTGCTTGTTGCATTGCTCTCTGTAATGGCTGCATTGAAGTTAGTGGAAACATTCCTGTTAAATCAGAGGGGCTTGGGTGATGTCATAGGTTGTGGAGATCATCATAGAAGTCAAGAGCATCGCAGAAGTCATAGCATTTCATGGTGCAAAATAAGGATGAGAGCAGAATCCAACCCTTGCAAGGTAAAACTTATACTTGATAAAAGTGTCATGAACTTTGTGGTAGGAATTTTTTCACTATCCTATATTCCTTTTCAAAATGTTTTCTGTTTGTGGCTGTGTGTGAAAGAACTCCAGGAAATCAGAAGGTTGAGAAAACATTTAGATTCGAAACGTGTACAGACTTTGGCTCCCAGGCTGCCACTTTCATACCTTCCAAAGAGCCCCCAGGGAAATGTTTTTGAATATTCAGACCTCTTGCTCAGCACAGTAAGTGCAGCTTTCCTAAGACAAAAAGAGTCTGTATAGTAATCCTGCCTGGATCTGAAGGTCCAGCTCATGTGACAAATCTAAATGCTCCCAGCAAAACCGCATCTGTCATTAGCTGGTACTAATGTAGCAGAGTCAAGGGTGAAGCCCCTTATCAACTGTGGTTAAGGTCAGCTGGCTCCAATACCACCCTCATGGCCAAAACCTGAGACCTCATTTGGTATCTAATCAAATTAAACACATGTCTTTTGGGGGGAGGGGTCCAATGTAGCATAAAAAGGAGGAGAAGTGAGCTACTCAAAATGATAAATTTCTGCTGGTCTGTCTGGTAATAGTAATGGCAAAGCTGACTCATGAAGTTGGAGACAAGGAACTCAAATCACAAATATGATTGCCCTTTATTGCACAGTCTGAGTAAGAGCCTTTTCCTGCTGTTTAGTCCCAATGTCTACACTCACTTTTTAAATACGGATAATTGCAAGAGGCAGACTCTTCCCCTCCACCCCCCCCACCCCCTGACTGGTAGTCTAGACTTAATTCATCAGGAGTACAGAGACAAATGAGATGATGCATTCAAGTTGCTGCAGTTTAGAGAAATGTGTGCTCTACTTGTAAATGAAGATGTCTGCTTTTGGGGACGTTGTTCTGAGATAACGCGAATGCAGTTGTGACACTGTGTAGGTATTTTGTTGAGAGTTCACCTATAACTATTCAGTTATTAGACACAAATATTCTGAAGGCTGGAGCTGAACAGAGAAGTATGTCTGCCCCGGAGGGTTTTAACTAACCTACAGGTTCATAGAAGGATGGATAATGTTCTCCCTGTAGCAAGGATGTCATGGTTACGATACTTATTTTAGCAAGGACATTATTCTCCTGCAGATTAACAGACCTTTCAGTCTGCCACAGCCTCAAATTAATTTTTTTTATCTTGGCTTCTATGTCACAGCCATCACCATGGCACTTTGGTACCTATGGAGAGAACATTATGCATTAACCAATAACTATTATAAATCCAGAAAGAGACTATACCAATAAAAATCAACAGTACATCTCCCTTGAATTTTCCATATTTAAAAATTTCCTCAAGAATGTACAATAATATTGAAAGAATAATATTGAGAGTTTCCTCTTCCCCTTTTTGATCTTTGACCTAAAAGACCTAAAGATGAAAGAGAGAACCCAAGCTGCCATGTGAGCCTATTGTCCTAGACTGAACAGGGCAACTCATTAGCTAGTTCTGTGTATTTGTGAAGACAAGTGGTCCCTGTGTGCAGTTGCATCTCATAATATGGAAAGATGACTCCAAGACGATTATTTTTACCATAAACTCATTTCAGAGGAAAGGATAGGGTAATCGCTGCAGATTTGGTGAGGCTTGTGCTGAAAGCATAGGGTATAAAGAGGGTTTATATTCAATATTTTGGATTTATTGTAACTTTCTGAAACACTGAATGATCCCTTACCAGAGTATTTCTTAGTAGTTTTGAACCAAAACTCCCAGAGAGCATGAGCACAAGTGCACACTAGGTATTAACTGTCTGAATTACACAAGACTACTTCTAGACTATTAAATTAAGTAGGTGCAGGCACTTTTAATCATTTATGGATTTACACTGAAAATCATGGCATGATTTTTAATCCTGGATAACTATAACTCTCCCAAAGGATTCTGGGCATGGTCTGAACAGCAGTATGAGATGGGGACTTCTCCCAGTAGACAACAGGGATGGGGGTCATAGAACATATTTTTAATAATAAGGATGCCAACCATGTCTGTTGACCTGAGGGGTGGAAGAGGGCCTCTAGCATTTAGTTCAGCAATATAGATGAATTCAAAGAAAGGTTCTGTTTTGTAAGGGATGCTATGTCTTTTGGGGGAAGGCGTGTTTAGAGAAGAATGCTGTGAAAGAGTTTAGCACTGTTTGACATATACAACATACTACCTGACAGCTGGCAGACTGTCTTGGTTGTAAATATCTTTATGGCTTCAGCTTATTATCTGAGAGCATCTTGCATTGGTGATTCGACTCCATGGTTTGGGCTAGAGGGTTAGCAACGTTTGTGACCTATGTTAGAAACCAAGTGACTTTCCACACTAACACAACTCACTTTCTTAAGGTGCAGAAACTCCTGATGAGGGTGGTCCCTTATTTCAGATGTCCCCTTGGAGTAAAGGAGCACTGGGAAATACAGTCTCTGTGACCCTGAGGATCAGGGATTTGCAGTGGTGGTGGCTGGGCAGTGCTGCACAGTACTGTCTCAACCTGTATCCCCCAGGATAAACAAGAACCACAGCAAGCCTGCCTCCTCTCCCCAGCATCTTCTGGAAGTCACTCACCACAAAGACAGTTCTCTTGGTCCCTCTGACGTCAATCTCTTCCCACCTTAACAGCTCCCAGCCGCCCCTTTGTTGTAGGGTTTCAACCTCCAGTTCACCTGAGCATCTCTGAAGGTTATTAGGAAAGTGTTAAGTACTTCTCTGCTTGCCTCTGAGTTACCAGATACTCTTAGCTGGATCTTTGCAAACTCCGCGGGGATGCTGGCTGGCAGTGTTCGTGCTTGTCTCCAGGCTGATGAGATCGCAGCAAGCAATCCTGGAGCTGCTGCCGCAGGCGAGCTCGCCTTTTCCTCCTGTCAATTTAACAGCCAGTGCTGGCTGTGGTTGATTGATCGTAAGAGCAGCAAATTACTGTGCATTTTTAACTGTGCCGCTTCTCTTCTTGAGACAGTAATACATCAGCTTTTCAAACTGGTAGAATAGCTGCCTTTCCGGTACCGCTGGGATTCAGAAACCTGCGGTACTGCAAATGTGCAGGGAGAAATCACCTCTTCCTCACCTGCTCTGCCCGTGCCCCTGCGCCCTGGGGTTAGCCAGGAGCAGCTGAAGATTTGCAATAAGTATGGGTGCACTTTGTATTTTGAGACACGATAATGAGAGAGAGAAATAATAATGATCAGAGTCCCCGGTCTCATTAATTAGTGTCTCTGGTAACTTCTGCGGAATTAAAGAGACAGGACCCAAAATCCTAGGAATACTTTTCCCCCTGCAATTCCAGATTCCCTCCTGAAAAAAAATAATGCAGAAATGAGTAAAACAGCTTAGAAATGGGAGCTTGAGTTTGGAAGCATATTGCCCAAAGAGTCTGGATATCAGGGAGTTTAGAAGAAAGAGAAACTGCATCCTTGTACAGTTTCTTTAGTGTTAACTGCCTTTCCTTGGTTTTCCTACACCCTGGCATTGCAGCCACCCTGGATAGCTGCTGCTATCCATGGTTTCCCTACTTGCACATTGCACACTTCTTCCCCCCAAGCCAGACCAGAGCCAGGGGTGCTTGGAGCTGTTTGCTCATCCCCTGTTCTTCCTGTCTGGCTCAGAAGAGAAGAATTTGGTCTGTTGAGGACCACCACCTTGGGCTTGCCCCAACAGCAGAACATCGTTTCTACTGTCAGGTCTGCAACACTGGCACTGGGATGAGCTGTGACTCATGAGGGCTGAGGGGGAGAGGAAGGTGACAGGCTAATAGAGTAAAGTAATTCTTTGCTGCTTCATTGTGAGTTCTTTTATGTTCTCCTTCCCAGGTGAGGAAAGCAAAGGTTCTTGTCTCCAACTCACTGAAACCTGTGCCAAGCATAATTACGGCTTGTCCTAACCATATCTCCATAGTGAATGTTTTTACACATCTCCAGTTTTGGCAGCTGCCTGTTTTGGTTTCTTACCACTCGTTGATCCATGATTTCTCTCTCCCACCACCTCTCCACACACAGGTCCTTTCTGAAGGCCATGTATTTTGAGATGCTCATTGCAAGTTTGCCTACAGATGATTTCATGCCCAAGAGAGGATGCATACGTGCTGCATGATGGCAGCATGGTGGCTCCCCTTTCTCCTGTTCTCTCTCTGTTCAGACAGCAGCCTTCACAACAAGGACCTTCCTGAGGACAGGGATCCTGTGACATTCAGCCCTGTTTGAAGAGCTTCTGGCTCAGCTCCCCAGGGAGCTACTGCCCACAGTAGTGGGCAACTGCCTGCATGCAGTCACTTCCTGAGGAAGAAATAATGCTGTGGAAACTTGGGAAGAGCCCCTGCCTCGTGCACCAGTGTATTGCCTCCATCTTTCACATCTGGGAGGCAGCAGCCACTCCTGATTTTGACACCCTCACAATTTTTCCTGCCTTTTCCTGGGATACTGGTCATCATGTAGTCATTCATCAGCCCATCCTGCAGACAGCCTAAAGGTATTCATATCTAGGCTGCCTGCATCGCAGAGGACCAGTTTAAAAGGTGTCTCCTGATGCAAGGGACACTGCATAGTGATGAACAGCAAAAGCTGCCAGGAGGATTCTGCAGCAGAAGCTCATGAATCTTAGTAAAAGGAGGGATGAAAGAGACTTGCTCATCTGGAGAGGCTTCAATATGACATGCCTCATCTGTATGTATTAAGAGAGGATTCATTTTAACTGTGAAAGAAGGGTTTGCCTTAGAGATGATGACCTTTCCTGATCAAGAAACCCCACCAACCTGAATTAGGAATTGTCAGCAGCTCTTTAACAGGAGTATCAGCTTCTGTGAAGAAGTGCTGCAGCCTTCTGCTGGAGTCCTAAGACCTAAGAGAGCTTTGGGCCTAACTTTCAAACTTAAAACTTTAGGTATCTAAAGTTGGGTGAAGGTGACAACATCCCATCAGCTGCCTCAGCCATGGAGACTCACTGCTCTCCCTGTGTGGTCTGGGTAGCAAGCTCCAAACATCACGAAGTACAAGCAGCTACTGGCCTGAAACCAGTCTGTGTGCTGCTGCAAGGGCCCAGTTCTGATGTTACCTACACCAGCACACCCTTGCAGTCCTCTGCCAGTGTGGCCAGGAGCAGACCTTGACCCCAAAACACCATGTCCAAAGCAGGTAGGGCGAAGAGACCCCAAACCTCCTCATCAGAAGGCCTGAGGGTCTCTGTTCTGCTCACTATTCAGAAATCCTTCAAATTTTGCCTCCTAATGAAGCAATCTCAACATCTCATCAACGAATTACCAAACCATGTCCCAAGAATAACGATGCCAGCAGTTTGGAGTGAATTACCAATGCATTTTACCATTTCTTTAACAATTACAGCTCTATTTAGAATGGAGAGAATTATATTGCTATTCAGTTTTAGAATGATAAATTGCAGGATATTAAAAGATTCTTCACTGAATGCAAACAATAGAGAACTTAATTATTGCTCAGAGTGTCACTGCAACATTATGGAACAATTTGAAATTCAACTTGCCTGGCTAGATTTATTTTAAGTCTGACATTTTCAGCCCTAGCTTTCACTCTCTGGGTCTCTTTTTCACTCTGACAACACATCAATCTATTTTCTAACAGTTCTAACATTAAAATCATCTCTCTTAATCTGAAATCTTTTTCTCCCTTATTTTATACTAAGTAAAAAGATTTATCTGCAAATGCAGTGTGGTACAGAAAATGTGTTTATATAGGAGACAAATCCATACGTCATTTTTGCTGTAGATAGAGCTGCTTTAAAGCTCTTGAAGAACCAGCTTGCAATGAAAATGCCGTTTAGTTGAAAGAACATTTCATGGGAACAAATCAATTTTTTGAATATTTTCAATGAGGAGAAGTCAAAACTCTTCACTGGAACTTTATCAGTGCATTAGGATACTAGACTGCATCTAGACCACTAAACTGGAATGCTTGTTTTGATAGCATACACCTATTTCCTATGAAGGATACAGAATTTTTCACCTAATACAAAATTTGAAGGGATATATTTGGAATATATATTTTTCCAGTGATCCCAACTACAATATTTTGCACTTTATTTTTTTATCTTGGGAAATTTCAAAACGTTGCCTGTTGTTCTGATGTGGAATGATGAGTGAGTATTGGGGCATCCTCTGCTGAAAGGACAGTCCTGTTCTTGGGTGCCTTTATTTGATGCAGAGGTACCCGGAGGCAGGACTACCTGCAGAGCACAGCGTGACACCCACCTTCTGCACTGCACAACACCTTAGTGCCAGAATCTTTCTTTACCTAGCCATGGGATGCAGGCCACTTTCTGCTGCAGTCAGGATCTTCAAAGGCTGTAGAGCTCCAGCTGATATTTGTGTGGTATCCCCATAACAACACCTGAAGGAGAAGTTGCACCAACACCAGATCGAATGGCTCACAGTCTGTTACTGAGTGCAGGGCAACAAGGATGGTGGAGGGTCTGGAGAGGAAGTTTTATGAGGAGAGGATGAAGTCCCTTGGTTTGTTCAGCCTGGAGAAAAGGAGGCTGAGGGGAGGCCTCATCACAGTCTGTGGCTTCCTGACAAGGCGGGGTGAAGGGTCAGGCGGCGATGTCCTCTCTTTGGTGACCAGTGACAGAAACTGAGGGAACAGCATGAACCTGCCGCAGGGGAGGTTTGGGTTGGGTGTTAGGAAGAGGCTTTTTACTGACAGGGTGGTTGGGCACTGGAACAGGCTCCCCGGGAAAATAGTCACAGCACTGAGCTTGACTGAGGTCAAGAAGTGCCTGGACACTGCCCTCAGTCCCATGCTCTGACTTGGCTGGGCCTGTGTGGAGCCAGGAGTTGGACACTCTGAGCCTTATGGGTCCCTTCCAGCTCAGGATATTCTATGATTCTTTCCAACTGTTATCATGCTTTATGTGACAATTGTAGGAAAACTTACATCTGCCTTTCTATAACAACAAGCACAGTATCTTCATATAAAAGCAAACAGAAATTATCACTCCTAGCCATTCACTCCTCTGCTTCACCAGACCCAGCTTCTTCTGTCTGTCTATGGGAGGACACTGGAGCTACTGGACACTCTGGAGCTACAGCTCCAGTGTCCTCCCATAGACAGACAGAATTTCCCTTAACCTCCTTCCCCCTTCCTCCTACTCTTCCTCCGAGTTATAGACATGGCTCATTTCCTTTGCGTGCAGCCTCCGAGTCACTGATGATTGCATGCCCTTCTCCAAAGGGGAAGCAATTGCAGTTGGCTGGCTTGAGGCTTTTGCAGCCCTTCAACTTCTGACACCAGCAAATTACACGATGTATTACAGCAAGATTTTTTTTCTTTTTTTTTTCTTTTCCTATGCTCCAGGCTGTTTTTCAGGATAATGTGGTTCACCTCCCAATTTCATTCTGCTGCTCAATAAACAGTCTTCTCTAAAAAGTGTAAAATGGGATGCTTTACCCAAAATATCATGAAATATTTATCTACTGTTTAGCATTCTTCAGGAAGTAGCAAAAGTCTTCATTTGGGAAAACACAAAAGTTTCTGTAAAACCAATGTGAGCTTGCTAGCTGAATACTAAAACACTGGATGGGTGAATTAGAAGCTAATTCATGCAGAAGAAAAGCCACATGCTTCCAGAAGTAATTAGCCTATTGTTTTGAATCAGGGAATGTTTGCTTAATAGCCTCAGGAACTGCCTACTTTCCCAACCAGGACAAAACGAGCAGGCAGGGAAGTGACATTCAGATAAAATAATTCATTTCAATAATAAGAAATTCAGGTTTTGTTGATGTTTCTGTCCATAGCCTGAAATCACTGAATTTTTGCTTTTCTGTGTCTGGGAAATCTGTAGTTAGTTGATTAGGGCTAAATCAGCTCCTTAGTGCACTTCAGAACAGAAAGATGGTATTGAAAACGTTTGGCAGTGGCAAGGAGGAAACACTTAAGACATCAGCTTATTACTGTAAGGCAAAACTTTGCTTGAATGTTTGAGTGGATGACATTTCTGAGGGAGAGATGGAGCCCACTGAGCCCACCTCCTCTGACCTTGCATGCCATCCAGAGCTCACACTTAGTCCCAGCTTGCCCCTTGGACCCCTGTATGCACAGGACTTGAGGAGGTCTGGGTAGGAGCAAGGATGCCTCTCGAGTATAGATGGGTATGTGGGACATGCTGGACCTAGTCTAACACCATTTGTGTGACAGTGCCAGGTATTGGATGAGCAATCTGGATGATGGCCCCAACATCATGTGCTCAACAGCAGCAGGATTTTCTATGGAATCAAAGCTTGCATTGCCCCAAACCACCTATCAGACATTATTGCCAGGTGCCCTTCTTAGCTCTTCAACAATGAAAGCTGAGAGCTCCATACCTACATTTCTGAAAAATGCACACAAATAGTACCACCATTTCTGTGGCTGCAGAGTTCCTCATGTAAAGCCCTCACAACCTACAGGGCAGGTTATGGTTTAGCTCTTCATGTGGCGTATGTCAGGCTATGTCCCAGCAGACAGTAGGGTCAATGTCATGTAATGTGGCATAACAGTGTATATAAAACCACACAATGGTTTCACCAAGGCAGACTTGGCTTTAAGAGGCACAAATCTAGATCCAATAGGAAACTAGGTGCAGGATTGCTTAACATGGAATTGCCTGGTCCAGGGAATGCTACAGAGTACCTAGAAGGGGACTAGTAGGAGGTCTGTGTGACATGTGTGGACTTCATCCAACTCCACCTTCAGAAATTAGTAACGTGCCAGGGGATCACCTAAGCTAATAAATACCTAAACTACAGCTCCTTCTACTCTAAAGTTGCATCTAGGAAACATACCATTGCAACTCCATTTTCTGAATTTCCTCCTTTGATCATAAGCAGAGGCAAAAGAGCGGAAAATGAGCTAAATTTGTTTTCCCCTTAAAAATTCAACAGTAGATTTTGATTTTTATGATGGTGCTAGAAATATAAGCCACGACAGTGTGGAGTAGTCAATAATAATAATTTACTTAGAAGTGAACAGAGGTGGGTTGGAATTTAGATCAAGATGGAGATAACTACATTTATGTGTTTGCACACAGTTATCTACAAGAGTTTGAAGTGCTTAAGCACTCCTTTATAGTCAAAGAGTAGGTTCAGTTGTCTCAACTTATGGGTCTAGTGGAATCTGAGACTCCTTAAGCACAACTAAGTCTTGCACAGGAATAGCTGTGGAATTACACTACAGAATAAATGGTTCATTCTTTTCCAGAGGTATAGGGCCCCCACAGATCCGTAATTCCCAGCAGGCATTAGCAATATGTCTCACTAGTCATAAAAATCTCCATCACATCTGTCATTGTAGTCCCAATGGGGACTGAACAGCCTTTTTGAAGCAGAGTGGTCCTTTGACCTCAGGGTTAGAAAGAAGATGTAAGGAGCTGTGCTTACATCCCAAGGCCAGGGATAGGGAGGAGGCACCCCAGGTGCCAGAGAGAAAGATGCCCCAGCAGCCCCTGGAGAAACCCGTGGTGGAGTGGGTGTCCCCCCGCAGCCCATGGAAAAGGCCCAGACCCCACCTGCAGCCCGTGGAGAGGCCCCATGCTGGAGCCTTCCAATTCATCCCTACCCTGCAGGCCAACTTCATGTTGTGAAGTATCTGCCTGGTAAATCCTGAACCAATGAAAACATCAGAGCTGGAAATTCTGCTTGAATTCTTAAACCTGCTTGGTGTCTCATAGCTATCCTTGAGGAAAACTGAGATCTTTGACATTGAGATAGCTGTGTTAACACACAGCCTTTGCAGAAACAAGGCACTGTGTTTTTCATCTCACTGAAAGTTTTGAGGTGAAGACATAAGCTTGCCTTGATTAGCTATACCAGAGACCTGAGCCTGGTCTCTAGGATTTTGTGCTGTGACAGGTCCTTTGAAACACCTCTCAGTCACAAAACCTTCTTCTTCTCTTGCAGTGAAGACACAGAAAGCTTACTGGTCATTTAAATGAAATATGTTCCCTACTTTTCACTTTTCCCTCATCCTAAATTATATTCTTAGCTCTCCCTTCTTTGCCTAACTTCCTTCTTTTTTTTCATTCAAACTTATTCTGGAACAGGCTACTTAGCAGTGACAAATGCATTTGGATACTATATCAAATTATGCCAGTAAGTTATGAAATGGCCAGGTCCTGTTAGAAATATGACATTAGGTATATTCTTTGTTCCCAAGAGAACAGGCTTTTTCTCTCCTGGAGTCCAGGTATGAATACATGTTTTCCCATTGTTAAGTTTACTTAATGCCCCCTTTGAATGTTGCCAGGGACTTCTATAGAAGAAAGGAGGGCTTTGGGAGGGCAGGCTCAAAAGAGTCCCCCAAAACCTAAAGGTCATCCAAACTAGGGACAGAACATGATGCTGGGTTCAGTCACATGCATGTAATTCCTTTGGCTTCAATGGAATTAGTCCTTCATTAAGGAAAGCAGAAAGGATCAGCGTTAAGCTCCCACATATTAATTTAATCGTAACATTTACATGTGAAAGCCCCTTGTACCGTACAGCGGTACAGCGGGATGATGATCCTACACCGTTTGAAGTGGTGCTGACACTAAGTACTTTTTTTATCTCCCAGGGGCTCTCCTCAGTGCAATGTGATTTCATGCTTTGCATGAGACCAAGGTGATAGCTTGCCTTTGGTTTGGGGGACATCCTTTGTTTCCAAAAATCAGAGTTAAGTTAGAAAAAAAAAGAAAAATTACATTTTCTCTAAAATTCTGAGTGAGTTTTTCTTCTCTCAGATTGACATAACCTGTTAGATTTAAAAATTGATAGACTTGAAAAATGCTGAACACTCTCATTACAGCTGCAGATCAACATTTAAAACAAGGGGTTATTTTTAGCAGCAAGGCGCCCTTCTCTTTATTCGTATGTCGCTTCACTGGAATATTAAATGGCAATTCACAATTCATGCATTTTGACATCTTGCTACTTTTATCTTCGTTTTTCTGTCAGAGAAAATGTCTTAAAAACCTCAGTATTAATCCTGTGCTGCGTGTCCTTGGAAGTCATCCCTGCTCTTAAATGGATCGGTCAGTTTCAATAAATGGTAACTGGCAGTATATTGTTTGCTCATTTTCCATTCCTCCAGCACCCCAAATGCATGTTGACTTTTGAATATGAAAAGTTCAGATTTCTGCATGGAAAGCAGAGTATTTGAGAAGGGATATAGATCGTGCTGAACATCCTAAAATGCAGGGGTGATGGGCAGTAGCAAAAGCTTTGTGGGTGACAATCACTCGGGGTGCTGTTTTAAAACATTATGCAAACTCATATAATGCTATTTCCGCATCAGAAGAGAGCTGTTTGTTAACAAAATCTGACTGTTTAGTTAAGTGCTGACCTTGGATAAATATGTGTGAAACACTGCCAAGTTTTCACCTGGTTAGGAAATGTTCTCTTTAGCTGAATGCATGTCTGCACCCTTCAGTCAAATCGCTGCTCTGTGAAATTTTTCAGAAAAATTCAACATGGGCTCAGTTTTCTCTTTTTTCACAATCTAGATGTTGACTTCATGTAAGCCTTACACTGCACTGTAAAAACTCATTCTCTCAGAAATACTTTAACACCAGTGTAAACCCTACACTGTGTCAGGCAGTGCTGCTGGGCAATTAATCAAGATTTTTGTGGGTTTTTTCCTAATTCCAGGTATATAAAACAGTTAATGAAGCTGAAAGCTGTTATTAAACCTCTTCATAATTTAGGAATAAAGTATTTTAGAAGGAGGTTTAAATGAGATAATTAGATATTTGAAAACCTGCTCTGGGACTAGACCTTACTGGTGGGTTTCAAGCAGTTCTTTGCACAGTTGTGACATAAACAAGCCTGCAAACAGGGGTAGGGTGAGGTTTTCACCACACAGTCTTAGTCTGCGGGTTAGTCTGGAGCCGAACCAATGCTCCAGGACAGGGAAGAGAGGGAGATTTGTTTTCTCTGTGCACAGCTTTGCATGAGGGCTCTGTGGAGGAGTGAAGGGTCATTGCAGTGTGTGCTGGAGCAGGTATGGCTGCTCACTCCCTCAGCTGGAGGGACATCCAAGAGCCACAGAATTCAGAAAGTTTAGCAGGAAAAAGATGCAAATGGCTGTACTAAGGTGTCAGCTTCAAAGGGAGCAGACTTTGTTATTCAAGACTTTGTGCCCAGTCAGCTGTCCTGCCGTAACTAAATGCAGCAGGTAACACAAGCCTTGGAGCACATGTTATCCCCTCTGTGTAACTGCCAGGGCGAAGCACATGAAAACACATGAGTGTTTAGCAGAGAGCTGATGCTACTGACAAGCTGATGCTATGAATATTTTATTTGCACGGCCATGATCTGCAAGCATCAAAAATCACACCTGCAGATCCAAAACCAAGAGATTTTTATTTTTAAAAGCATGGCATATTTTTTTATAGTATATAACATTATTTGTAGCTCTAAAGTTTTTTTTCCCAAAACTTTTTTTTTTTTTAAATAGCAAGCTGACAGCCCTATGCAGTCCTGTATTTATTTCATCATCCGGGTCCCTCCAGAGACACTAAATTACAAGGATCATAAGATAAAGCATGGAGTGATGACTTCTTTTTTTTTTTCCCCCCAACTGATCAAACAGTTCAGCTGGAAAGAAAACAACATGTTTCTTTCCTCAAGATTTAGCTGGGTAACTGAAGCTGATTTTCTAAGAAAAACAGCATGAGATAACCCAAAAAAATGCACTGTAAATCTTCCCATTTTGCAATTTGAAAGAAGAATCCTCCATATCCTAGGACTGCTGGTAAGAGGAGTCCTTTATATATCTTCTCCCTGCATATCCAGACCTTGAGCTGACCCCAGTGTCCATCTCCTTCCCCACATAACCCAAGTGCCAGTGGCTCGGATGCGCCTGTTGGCTTATTGGCATTTCTGTGGCAGTGGCCAAGCAATCCAAGTTGCAGAAAGGGTAGGGGGGAAGGCACAGACCTGCAAGGAAAGAAACCTGGCCCTGCACCAGGAGGAGCATTTCGTGCTGAATGCAATGGTTCTGTCACTCATGGAGCTAGTTTTAGCTTTAGGGCTCAGTGCTATGCCAATAAAACTACTGGGAATTTTGTTACTGCCAGAGAAGTGAGCAGGATTTGGCCTTTCAGAGCAACACACTTAATTCTAATGTGAAACCCACCTTTAATTTTTAATGAGAAAAAGGGAATAAACAGAATAAAAGGTGTTCCACAAGTCCTGGATCCTCAATAAAGCAGCATAATAGTAGAGCTAAAATTAATGCTATTTTTTACAATCTGGATAAGAGGGTGAAACAGTATGAGGGGAGTTTACTACAACATGCACTACAGCCAAACTCATTTCTTCTTTCTGGTGGTTTAGATTTACTGGATGCCAGAGTTTTCAACTGATGAAGCACTGTTACTCCGAGACAAAGACAGACAGATGTTGGATAGTCATGCTGGGTTGATGTTAGTCTGCTAGAAATGCCATGACCTGCATGTCTGGTTCAATGCAACTTTGAAGATGCTTTGTTCCCCACAAGACACACCCACTTCC
The DNA here is from genome assembly GCA_013400835.1 of Zapornia atra. Lineage (NCBI taxonomy): Eukaryota > Metazoa > Chordata > Aves > Gruiformes > Rallidae > Zapornia > Zapornia atra. Next base: position 258,118 of record VZTU01003565.1, on the reverse strand, counting down.
TATGCCTCACAGAGCAGATACACCAGGCTCTCTGTGGCAAATGGGCCTGATAACCTGCCAAATTCCCACTGGGTAGCCCTTAAGCTGGAGAATGAACTGTGAGCCCAGCTGTATCCAGAATCCCATCTCTGTACTTCAGCTATAACATGTACTCCAGGTCAGGCAAATACTGGAAAGGGAGAAACAGGTTCAATGTAGCCCACAGGAAGCACCTTTGGCCATTTAAAGACCTCGAAATTAACCAAGAACATCGAAGTTAATCTTGTTTTTCAAACAGAAAAAGATTGTTAACCTGCCTCAGAGAAAAGCACTAGATCATGCTCTATCAGCCACAACTGCACACGGAAACCAAAACATCTCACTACTCTTTTTAGAACCGCTGTACAGCTAGTACCTTCAAGGTGTCCTAATACTTTGTGGAAATACTCAGCACTTGATTAGTGCAAATGAGGAATACAGGCTAGGCTGCTTGCAAACAAGTATTTTCCTCTACCTGCTATGGGCCTCCTAAATCTAAGCTGAGGCTTGCTCCACTTGGCAGCAACCTTAGACCTCAGCCTAATTATGAAAAATTTTGAAAAAAGCAAGTGGCTCTGAGTCAGTATGGCCAGGCAGGGATTCACAGAATTGTAACATCACAGAATCACAGAATCATTTAGACTGGAGAAGAACGTTAACATCATCAAGTCAAACTGTTCCTAACGCTGCCAAGTCCACCACTAAACCATATGCCTCAGCACGGTATCTACAAGTCTTTTCAATACCTCCAGGGATGGTGACTCCACCACTTCCCTGAGCAGCCTCTTCCAGTGCTTGACAACCCTTTTGCTGAAGAAATGTTCCTAATATCTAGTCTAAACCTCCCCTGGGGCCACTAGAGGCCATTTCCTTCTGTCTTACACTTTTTATTTTGGAGACGGGACTGGCACTCATCTGACTACAACCTCCTTTCAGGTAGTTGTTCAGAGCGATAAGGTCTCCCCTCAGCATTCTCTTCTCCAGGCTAAACAATCCCAGTTCCCCCAGCCTCTCCTCATAAGGCTTGCTCTCCAGACCCTTCCCCAGCCTGGTTGCCCTTCTTTGGGGCATGTCTTGGGCCTGGTTGCTGTATCCCCTGGCTACTTCCTTCACTGCCATCTTGGCAGCAGGCTCTTTGACTCTCGCTTTGAGATCCTTCATTGGGGAACCCCAGTGTTGTGTTTCATCCACCAACCTGAAGCCAGGTGTCTGCACTCTGGGTGCTAAGACAGCAAAGTTAGTCATCCCAAAGCAGTCATCCTCATTCATGGCATTAGTCACAAGAGGGAATTGATTTCTGATTTTTGCCTTGTGGTTTGTTTTTAATCAGTTTAAGCATCTGCTGAGTTCCTCACTGTGGTAACTGTAGTAGTGAAAGCCACAGCTTGGTCCCATTGAAACACATCAATGCTGACCACTTGTGGAGATGGATTTGGGGCAAGAAGGAGAGTTGATGATATTTGAGCGGAGGAGCAATGAGAAGATGCTGCTTGCAGAAGTCAGCAGAAATGCTCCAGCTGAGGGCTTGCCTGGGCCCTCTATCTTCTGCTGTGCTGCTAAGAGAGAGAGAGAGGGAGAATGTGTGCTGGACTGAAGGCCAAAAAAAGCTGTGTCAGAGAAGGAGACAAAATCTGAGCGTGGCATGATGGAAGAGCTGCAGACAACCTGTGCCACAGGGATGGTGTGACCTGGTCCCTGGGCTGTGGCACAGCATCATGGCACAGAGAAGCCACAGGGAGAACTGATGCGTCTGTCTGTGCTCAGAAGGGTTTTTTTTATCCCTGTTCTTTTTTCAAATTACCTCAGTGTGTGCTGGGCATGGTGACTTTAGATACCTCCCCAGCTAAGCCCAGGGGCCCTGCTTACCCCCACTGAGCTGCAATGGGCTTATCTAAATTCCCAGAGCTGAAGTGCAGCAAGAAGCAGCATTACAGCATTTCATGAGCCAGGAGCATTGGCTATGGGAAACCAGAGTGGTTCTTGAGTATTAAGCTGAGGCTGGGATCATATATATGTAACAGAGAAGCCCTAAAGGTGCTTCCAGTAATTTATTGCTCTCTTCTGTGGAGGATAAAATATGAGATGCTTTCCATTTGCTAATAAATTCTTCTTAATGCGCTTAAACTGCAGCAAGGGAGATATAGCCTAAATGCTAGGAACAACTTCCCTGGGATCAGAAAAGCTAAAGGCGGTAGCGGTTTGGGTAAGCAGACTGCGGCTGGGTAAGGAGCTGAAGAAACATGCTTGATTAGTGTCTGTCGGAAGGGGTTTGGGGGTAGTGGATCCTCCTGCAGGCAGGGAGTGGGGTTTGACGCTCTCAAGAGCTCTTCCAGCTCTGTTTTGTAGCGATGCACTAAGGCAGCGCAGTCACCAGCTCCCTGAGCTGCTCCAAGACTTTGTGTCCTCAGCACATCGCCTCCAGGGCAGACAAGCTTGGGAAGGACTGAAAGATTTTAGTGATGGGAGTGAAGATGTCCCTCCCCAGAAAGGGAGGACTGAGCCTGTGCAAAGATTAAAACAAATGAAATTGGCTTTCTTTGAAATTCCCTCACACAGTGCAAACACACTTGCCAAAACACTGCTGGCTTTCTGTTCCAGTAAATTTGTGTGAAATGTTTCCATTCTCTATCGCATCCCATGGAATGTGGTGGAAAACATTTAGCATTTGAAGCAGTATTTAATTAGGCATCCTGATGGATAGTTAGGCAAATGGTTATGTGACTTACAATGGGTCTTTCAGACCGATGCTGCCAGTCTGATAGAAGATGTAAAGAATGACAGTTATTAATCAATAAACGGGAAAGCTGCTTTTGGAAACCAGCAAGTGTGCTGGAATTCAGATAAAACCCAAGCAGATGATGATATTTAAAAGTATTTAAAGGTTCTCTTTGGCTTAGGGGCACCACCTTTGGGGCTTTCCAGCAGTAGCTGTAGCACCCTGACGCTGTAGGTGTTTTATGGTACCCAAATACAATGGGTTTCCTCACCCTCCAGTCTGTCATGCAGAAATTGTAAGTTGATGAAAGTAAATCAATCTCCCACTAGCTGGAAACATTTTTTGAAGTTATTTGTTAAAAAACCCCAAACCCAGTTATAATAATATATATACAAATATCTAAAAATATAAGAAAAAAGCAGCAGACCATAGATACTTGTCTAAACTCTGAGAAAAATCCCTTCTTACATGTAGGTTCAATGTTTTTCAATGATGGCTGAAATTTCCTGACCTCACTGTGTTAGATACCTAAACAGGCAGCCGCGTAAGAAATTGGAAGCGCAGGATGACACTGTGGCTTGTGTGCTTGTCAATACCAATTCCACAGGAATAAGAGTAAAAAAAATAAGGTAAAACAAACTGGTAGAAACATACAATTTAATGCCAGAGATAACCAAGGTTCACATAACCCCTTTCCTGTTCCGTAATGGGCTCACATGGTGGGTCTTGACCCATGATTTTAGTAGTAAAGGGCACTGCTGCCAGCACACACCCGAATCCAGAAAGTGTGACCTGTCAGCAGCGTTGGCTGTACTTGTGCAGCACATTCCATGGAGGAAAGAGATCTCTTTCTTCCACTAACCAAAGCTTTGCAGTTTATGTGTCCAGCATCTTCCTGGTCTTCTCCTGACACGGTGTGTGCTGTTTATAAATTACTGTGTGCCCACACTCTGCTGTTTTAGTTGGACTCTGTTAGCTGTGGAGGCAGTCCTGGGTGCCTGGCACTGCCGGCACAAAGCCACAGGCAGGCAGGGTGATGGCTTTGTGATGCTCATGTGCTGGGGTTTCGAGAGGCACAATGGACCAGAGGAGATAGCAAAGCTGCTCCAGCACTGAGTGCTGGTTGTTGGGGAGAGGGCCCTTGAGAAAAATCATGGTGTGCTTTTCAGACCGCGTGCTAAGAGGAGGAGCATCCCATAGCTGTTAACTCTCTACTTGGATGTGAAGTGGCAGCTGCGTTGTTCTTCAGCCCTGAACCCCAGCAGCAATTGCACTCACATGGGGACATTGTGCTGGCACTGAGCCAGGCAATGGGAGCTTAAAATATTTATCATCTGGCACTCACCAATTTTCTGTTCTTCCTGAGAGCTTCCGCTTGGGCTTGGACGGCTTCCAGGAGTGACACCGCAACAGCAGAGCGACAAGATTGACAGCACAATGTGAGTTCATCCCCCTCTTTCATGGTCTATAAAACAAACCTGACTCACCTTGTCTCTGTCAAATATTTCACACATATCCTTGTCACATGTGCAGTGAGTATCTGCTGTGCTACATTCTTCGGAAATAGCTTTGGTCAAAGATAGTAGGAAACATTAATAGCAGTATGCCCTGAGCCTGCAGGCTTTAAAAGGAACATGCACCTTTCCAAGCAGCAGAAGAGATGTTTTCTGTGCCATTATAACATTAATGTATTGCAAAGCGCTGAGGAAACTGACTGTGGATGGATGGGCAGGGGCCAGATGCTCCCAGCAGCTCTCCGTTTGTCTCTGTTAATGGGGGGCACTAATGCCATGTCCCCAGTGACTCAGGGCTGGGGAGTGACAGGTTGGCTGGTATGACCCATAAGTGGACAAATTAAGATTTGTATTAATAGCCTGCTGCCATAAGCACGAATGTCACTGCACTTGCATTGTGTAGTGCCTAAGGAGTATAAAAAGCAGATATTTGCCTCATAGAAAATGTAATGCTCCTTATCATATGACCCTTCCTTACCCACAATGAACTCAGATTTATTTCACAAACCATTTCAGCATGGTGTTCAGATGATCTCTGATGTGTGAATAGACAAGTAGGATTACCAAGAGTGAGTGCTCCTCATCTCTCCTTGCTGAGCTAGCTGTCCCTGGAGGGACTTCCTCACGATGGGCAGAGAGGGACCAGCAGCACCAGAAGGTCGCTCAAGTTACTGAGATCTGTGCTGTCCCCAGGGCACTCACTGCCTTTCACTGACCATGGAGGCACCAGAGGTGACTGTGCTCCTCTCTGAGGTACCTGGGCTTAGTACCTACAACCAGGGAAGATGAATCTAAGCCTGAACATCTGAGAAGTACTCCATGAGATTTAAGTGAAAACTGTGGGACAAAACCACAGCAAATCCTGAATCTCTCATGCTCCTCTTTTCTGCAGGGTGGAGTTTGTCACTGGCTGCCCAAGGCAGGTTTGCAAGGCTTTCCAGCAAAGCCCTTCCAACAGCTGCTGGATTTGTTTGGGATGGCAGAGCCCCACCAATGTGACCTTTCTGTAAAAATGGAGGGCTTATTTACAATCCTGTTTGGATGATTGTCATTCCAGGTAGGATTAAATATACAGCACTGGGGAATAACCTCTTGCACATGAGATATTTCACCAGGCAGAATGACAGCAGTAAAACAATTGGGGTCTCTTCTTTCTTCTCAGATCTATCCGTTCTGTCCAAAAAACACAACGTATTCCTCCAAAGTGGCATTGGAGGCGACTGATTTCATTGCTATGAAGATGCCCATAAGCCAGCAAGGTTTCCAATGCCCAGTCCTTCATGTTGTAGAAAATGCTGGGAAATGTTGCTTTTGCAAACTGATATGGGTTGTCATATTTTTTTTTAGGAATAGGAAGATAAAGACATTTGTCAATCTGGATATGCAACAGATAGCACATAAGATAAGGGGGAACACTGTTAATGAAGTTTTGCTGTTGGTTGTGTTAAAAGAATTATGGTAAAATATATCTCTCAAATGAGGGTTCAATCAGAAACTAAGGAATACATAGCTCTGCTAAACTTATACCCATACATCAGACAAGGAGTGGTTAAATTGTAACTCAGGACATGGGGTGGAACATGGGGATTATCTGGCTCTGAGTTCCACAAACAGGTTTTGGCAATCAACAAACAATCAAGCCCCACTATTCAGCTGCTGCAAGCATTTGGCTTCAATGGGCCTAGACAAAACCAGATTGGCAACAGATAAGGGCTATGTAAGATAACTTAGTAAGCTCATAAATACTAATTTGCTTCACCAATGGGAAGGAACCTGCCAGACATGCAATGTGTATTATATTATGTACTATTGTAAATAAGGCACCTTGGTTGAGCAGGTAAACCTTGGAAATAGCTAATCCATAGATAAACAAGGATGGATTTCAGTCAGAAAAATGGTATAAAAATGCTACAAATTGACCAAAAGCGTGCCTACTTTGTTGGGTCACCCGTTCTTGCAAGAACGTATAATAAATGTATAATAAATAATAAAAAACTTTCTTGCAAGAAAGTATAATAAATTACTATTTCACTAACGTGTCTACCTCGAGTCCTTTCTTAGGACCATTGATATTTCTAACAATGTGATCATCAGAGAGAGGACTTCCTAAGCCAGCAAAAGTTTATGGATTAGTCAGATTCTACATTAACACAGGAATATACAAGTGGAGGGATTTCCTCAAGTCATCAAATCTCATCGCCAACTACTGCAGATGCTGCATCATCTCCACATAAAATGAGCACACTCAACCTTCACACGAGACAGGTAGAGTCCCTCTGTGATGCTGCCAAGTGCCACCACCAGCCTGAGTAACACTCAGAGGGCCCTTTGGGAATCGATGTACAGGTGCAGGCACAGGTGTATGAACACGAATAAGTGTCAGTAATTGCCAAGAAATGTGATTGATTACTGGAAATAACACAAAATAAGATCTTTGTGAAAATGCAAAGGACTGTAGAGCAGTACTTTGGATGATGCCAGTGGGAGGGTAGGGAGTGCACAGTAGGCTGTGCCTGTACTGTGTCACCTGGACAGGTATGGGCCACCTTTACCAAGAAGACAGCTGCTTTCCAGCCAGTGAGATGCTGGCAGGGACAGCCACGAGGATCAGACACCAAGCAAGGCACAGCGGGTACCGCTGCAGCAAGAAGCTTGAAGCCCAGGAATTATCTGTGCCAACTGAAGGCAAGTGGCTGTGCCTAAAGACAAACAACACTCCCAAAGTGCAGCAGAAACAAAGCCTCTGCTAGATCACACATCCATAACATTACAGGCTGCAATCAGCGACCTGCTGCACAGTCTGTTCTCCTTTTCTTCCCCATATACTTGCCACCCCACATCTGGAGACTGCAAGAGCACCATGGTGATGGTGGGGATGGACTTCCTGCCCCAGATTGCCCAGCAATCACCACCTGAGCTGAGTATCTCCAGGACTTTACATGTGGAGACATAATACCAGTAACACCTAAACCTGGGGTGCTGAAAAGTTGGGAGGAAGGCTCTGATTTTCCTGCTTATCCCCATTCTCAGAGATTGCACAAATTCAGTATGTAGGCTGGCCTTCTCTCCCTCCTTCCCTCGCAGTCTGGCAGCTGGAACTTGTGCCATCAGCGTGTGTGAGGAGACACACCCGAGCTGGCTTTGGCTCCAGGATGTACAAGAAGAGTGTTGTGCATTGCTCACAAGAAGGCTTAATTTTACACTGTTTCTGCCAGGGCAGCCTATATTCCTCATTTCATTCCTTGCCTGTGGATGTTTCCTATTGTATGTTCTTGGCTGGTTCAAAGCATCTGAAAATACCTTTCATTTTCCTCCCAACCACAGAAGGGTGAATATTTCAGCCTCTGCTGCAAAGAGCAAACAACCATCCAATTTCCTGAAGGGTGCCAACATATCTCTTTGACTGCACGTATTAATAAAGTAATGGCTATTTAAGCATGAAATGCAGCATCAAGTTGTATGGTCCAACCAATCTAGTACAGAACTACACTGAGGCTGTGCGTGGGGAAGGCATGCTTTTGAAAGGGGAGGAAGGTCCAATTTTACGATCAAGTAGTACCTGCCATGGCATAGTGTTACTGCCTAGTCACCATAGAAAATGAAAATCCTGGTTATTTGTATAGAAATATGTCAAAAGCTGACACTCTAATTTGAAGACACAGCTGCAATCCAGGAAAAGGTGGATGCAAACCCATGGAAAATAGAAAGGGGCCTGCACAGTACACAGAGACTTAGTCACTTGATCTCTGTAGGGAAAGGAGAAGGGCAGCAAAAAATTGAGTGACTTATTACCCAGCTAAGGAAAATAAGAAAAATTTTACTTACAAATATATAAAAAATAGAATTATACACGGACAGTCCTCTCCAAGTGTGAAGCAGATGATAAAATGTGGGGCCTTCAACTGATAGTTTAAAAATAAAGGACAATGTCCAGGAAGCTACAAAGGTAAAACTAGCAATTCCAGATGTTGCAATTTGTAAGATATTTGCTAATGAGGTCGCTGAACACTGATAAATAGCTTTGGAAAAAGAGACAGCCAAAAGATTAGAAATAAAATTCACCTGGTATTTTCAAAGACAGAAGACAGAGATGCAAGCCTGTGATTTAGTGCCCTTAACTGCATATACTCCCCCTCCTCAATTGTTTTTATCAACCTCATTGCTATACTGTAAGTACAAAAGCAGAGACATACACCATCAATAGTTCATGAGAGCCCCAGTAAAATGCATTCAGAAATGTTACTAGAAGATATAACTCATGTTGGCACGTATTGGTCCTGGGGAAAGCTAGGAACGCTTAACCACTGCACTCAGTAAGGGGCAGCTTTGCTCTAAACACACACTGCTGCATATGCTCAGCTCTACATCTCTATTTCAATACACATTTCTGCCCTTTCAAAAGATCACACATTTATTCTTTAAACTGGTTTTGTACATTTTTTACAGATACATTGATTTTGCTATGGTTTTGGGAGTTTTTTGGGGGGGTTGGGGTGTTTTTTGGTGGTCCCAAAGACTTTGTTTTTCCCCAGCTAGGGTATTTTTAATGTCTCCAGCTTTGATGAAATCTTTTCAAGGCAAATCTGCCACTTTCATGCACAGAGCTCAAACAGCAAACTACCTGCCACATTCCAAGTGATGGCAAACTCTTTCTCCAAACTTTCCCTCTAGCTTTCGAACTTTTCAGGCAGTTCCAAACCGCCTTTCCTTTTATTAGGAAGGCTGTAATTATTATCTGAGGGCAACCTTTGTTATGACATGAAAAGAAGCACTCCAGCTACTGTGCTAAACATTAGATGTTCAGCTGAGTGATAAAACACTATAATCAAGCCCCGCATGTGACTATCTCCTTCCACCAACCTTTGCATGTGTAAGTGCTAAAATTTCAAATCACATAGTATTTATTAGTGCACAGCAGAGGCATGTGAAATGAATGTCTTATTTTGCACATGTTTAGAGAAAGAGAAAGCTGAATAACCACTGTTGTGCACTGTGTTCCTCCCGACCTGGCATGTGTTCCCATTGAAGACAAGAGCGGTGGCGATGGTGCTCTGGAGACCGAGTGTTTCTCTGTGTGTGGTGGGTAGGTGCAAAGGTTTAAGCTATATTTTTGTTTTCAAGCAAAACTCAATAAATAACATGTTAGTACTGCACAAAGGTGTGGCATTCACCCGGTCTCACTGTTTGTGTAAACTCTGAGAGTTCTTTTGGATTTTCTAGTGCAATTGGAGATGGAATTCATCCAACCCAACTCTGCCCTTCTAAAACAGGGCTCTAGCCCTGGTAGCTGTTGAGTTCTCTGTAGAGAACTATAGGAGAAAATCTCATCAGTCTACCTGGGACATTTATTTTAGGATGGATCTATGGCTCTCCAGAGCTGTTTAGACATGGCTACTGGTTTTCCATGTGACCCTCAGAAGTGGCATTTTTCAGTCCTGGGTTTGGGAGCTAGAGGATTGTGACAGATGTTTGCTTTTATATGAAATAAAGAGAGAGGGGGAAATAAGAATGTTCTCGGCCACTTGATTTTAGAGAAGAATTAAAAATATGAGTCCTAATGGAAAAAATACATTAAAAAAATTACTAATTCTTAAATCAGTGCCACTAGGTTTCTGGTACATTCCATTATATTCCCTGGCTACATCTCATGGTGGCAGTAGTAAATGTTTCCTTCATGCCTTTAAAGGAATCATTCCCATTAGGACTGCATTGAACGAAACTCTGTCGAGCAAGATTCACCTTCACCAAGGTGCATGGATGAGCCAGGAGTGTGCAGTGAATTATTGTTTCACCCCAGTAAGTGATTTAATAAGAGTCAAGCTCATTTATTAATTCCAGGAAATCATGTCTTCCCCATATCTTTGGGTCTTTGTGTTGCAGGCTTTCTGGAGCAGAACTATATTTTAGTTTGTGCAGCTGAAACACATCTTAGGCAATAGCAAACCAAATAATAATAGTAATATGGTAACTATGGGAAGCTGCACTGTTGCTGTTTGACTAATTTAGAAAGAGAAGAGTTCAGGCTCTCAGAACACTGCTTTCACATATTTCATTCAGATTGTCAGAACTGAGATATTTTTGTATCCTAGAGATTAGGATACTGTCTCCAGAGCTGAACTTTTTGTTATCATTCAAAATATAACATTCTCTGTATTGATTTGCTAAAAAAAAAAGCACAAATGAAATAGATTTAGAGATCTATATATAGAAATATTGACTGCAATGAGGAAGATCATTTTGATAGTCTTAGTCTGCTATCAGAAGCTTTTCCTATTATCACTACTAAAGAATATAGGTTGTGTTACAGTGTGCATTTGGTTGTCACAGTTTGTGTAACATGTATGTATAATGTTTCCAATGTATAGTATCACAGAATGATTTGGGTTGGAAGAAACCTCAAAACCCACCTAGTTCCAACCCTGCCATGGGCAGGGACACCCATGTGAGTGAAATGGTGACTAAAGTGAAGTCTGCTAAGAAAGGAGGGGTGGGGGAAGTGCTTTAAGATCTGGTTGTACTTCTCAGTCTGTTTTGCCCTTGGCGGTCATTGCAAAATGATCTCTCCCTGTCCTTATCTTGACTCCTAAGCCTATCAGTATATTTTTTCTCCCTTGTCCAGCTGAAAAGGGGAGTGATAGAATGACTTTGGTGGGCATCTGGCCTTCAGCCAGGGTCAAAGCTCCACAGGTGCTAGATTAAGATTTTAGGCATAGCACAGAGCAGGGGCAAAACATCAGATCTATGGCCTTGGAGCTATTGTCATTCTCTTTGATGCACAAAATCATAATTCCTCCTTGTTACAGGATGCAGAAGAAATTACTATACTGCACAGCAAATCTGGCTTTTGCTGGTGCATGTCTTAGGGTAAGGAATCAAATCATTAATCCCGTGCTCTGCTTATTCTGTATTTCTCCCTCTTTTCCATTCTAAGAATAGGAAACCTTCAAAAGTTTGTGTTTCACTGCCTGGGAGCTTGATTGCTGGCACAGAAAATGCAGGGGAGGAGCACTTTTACTTACTTCCCTATAAAAGCGAGCACAAGATCTAGCTGCCTTTTATGTTTTCAGCAAGCAGTCAAGAAAGAAAGTGTTGGGGTTTTTTTATAATTTCAAAACACATTGTTAGTGACCAGAAAAACCAACATCCCCATGCTGGAAAAAGGATAGATCACAAAGACTTGTAACTCCATTAGTATCTGCTGTAATGCCGCAAGGAACAGGAATGGTTCATTCTCTCAGATGAGTTATTCCTCAGTGAAGCAAATGGCTGCAGACTCCAATAATTGTTTCTAAGCAGGTTTTTCTTTCCTTTCTTTGGCATGCTACTGGCCTACCAGAATAAAAAGCAAACCCAGGTATTATTTATGCAGTAGTAGAAACCACCTTACACATCAGTCAGTACTAGACACTTGTAAAGATGTCCTTACTCCTTTCTCTTGTTTGCTGATGAAGCATCTTCTCAATTATTGCTGATTCTTTTCCTGAGCCACATGCAATATTTTACTGAACATACAGGTATCTGAGCCAAACTAACACGCTTTTGTATTATTATTTTTGCAACCTGTGCCTGCAGGATGCAGTCCCCTTTCCAAATGGACAAGAAATCACCTTTGTGTTGAGGATCAGACGCATAGCAGAGATAACATGGAAAAACATGTAAAGAGCATCTTTTGGCAATTACAGACTGCAGGAAAAAACAGCTCTAGTTTTAATTTTTTTGTGTCTCAACTTCATTTTTCTACAAGAGGTGAAAAGATCTCCACAGCTGTCTGTAAGAATTACTTTCTTCTTATAGTTCATGTTTGTTCTTTATATTCTCTTTCTGGTCATATTGGTATTTTCTAAAGATACCTGTTAGTGAAAGCACACCATCTACCCATTACAAGCAAATAAGCCAAACATGCCTGTAAATGACAGATGAATTTGACTGAGATTTGAGATTGAGATACTCTAAAGGATATTGTCAAAATATTTATGATGTGGAAAGAGCTCAGCTGAAGCATCAGAGAAGTATTGCTGAAGATTGAAAAGAAAGATTGGGATGATTTTACTAAGATATGTGGGGTATGGAGAATACATGTTGCCACTCAAACTACTTGTTTGTAAACAGAAGATTGCAGAGCCATTGAGGTCCAACTGATTGGAGCTGCCAAGCCCTCTGAGAAAACAGACATTCTTTGGCACTCCATCAAGTTTTTCATATCCAGATGTGCTGCTTTTTGGCTGGGATAGAATTAATTTTCTTCACCGTAGCTATTGGGGGCTGTTTTCTGGATTTGTGGTGGAAACAATGTTGATAACATGGGGATATTTTTGTTGTTTCTCAGCAGTGGTTACACAGAGCCAAGGGCTTTTCTGTTTCTCACCCCATGAACAAGTAGGCTGGGGGTGCAGAAGGAGCTGTGAGGGGATACAGCTGGGACAGCTGACACCAACTGACCAAAGGGATATTCCATAACATACAGCAATCATGTTCAGCGTACAGAGCTGGGGGAAGAAGAAGGAAGGGGGCATACCCTGAGTGATGGTGTTTGTCTTCTTTTTGCTGTAGTAGCAAGTTCAGAGGAGGCCACGAAGATGATCAGAGGGCTGGAGCACCTCTGCTATGAAGACGGCTGAGAGAGTTGGACTTGTTCAGCCTAGAGAGGAGAAGGCTCCAGGGAGACCTTATTGCAGCCTTCCAGTGCCTGAAAGGACCGACAGGAAAGCTGGAGAGGGGCTGAAAAACTGAAAGAAAGTAGGTTTAGATTAGATATAAGGAAACATAACAAACCTTACCTTTTTTTTCCATTTTTTTTCTCTTTTTTTTTAATCTGGAAACAGCATGAAAAGTAAGTGTGAAGTAATATAATATTTTAGAAGAAAGTATAAAGATTCTCTGAAGTTCTGCAGCTTGGTGGTGTCACATACAAGCTCTTTCCTTGGATAGCCAGGAGTCTGCTTTTGACCCTGGCATCTGAAGCCCACCATGCAAGACGGACATATGGAGGTTTCCAGATGCTATGTTTTAATATGCCCACATTTTTAATAGACTGCAGTTTCTAAGTTCAGGGTATGCAAATTGCAAGCTGCTCTGAACATATGGAAGCTGTTCAGTTTTACAGCAATTCAAAGAATAACAGGAGTTTGTAACTGGGGGCCATAAAAGACAATAGATGGAAAGAAGATAGGTGGAATGGCATTATTTACTGCAAAGGACTCAGTTCTCCTGACTTTGGTGAGGTTGCAGTATTCTTTTTTTGCATCCGGCCATGCATTCAGTAGTTACAGATGAAAACTAGAACTACTATGCTGACAGTCAATGTAAATACGTGCCTTGATTTGTAAAACTCAATCATATTCACCTGTTTCTCATAAAAGGATATAGTGTGGTAAAGACAGGAGCCAAACTATCATTTAGGAACAAATCACCCAGCAACAGGACACTAGTGCTCCTTGCTTGTAGCCTAAGAATACTCTTAATTATGTAATTTCTGGTTTTTCAGAGAGTAATCTATTCTTCAATGTCATTCCCATCAAGAAGGGGCTTTGATTAGGATCTGTTACGCTTCAGTTTCAATATTTTTTTTTGCCACAGAAGAAGCTTTGCTCAGTGCTTCTGCTGTGCTTAGTTCTCCCTGAGTCTGAGATATGGAGCATCATCTGTGTTCCACACATTCCAATCCTAGAGGTGGATGCAGCATGCAGCAGCCATAGATGCATGGTCAGCTCTTTTCTTATATTGAGAATTTTGCTTTGAGGTGTGTACCTGAGGAAGGTAAAAAGGCAGGGGTTTAACCTTATACATTGAAAAAGTCATCCATGAGAAACCTTAAGCAAAACAAGCCCAGTTCTCTTGATTATATGTGTTTAAGGTAGGAGCAACTTGGGGGCAAAAATTGGGCCAGTGAAATTAGACCAAAGAATTTAAAAAGATTTATGGGAAATATGTAAATTGAACACCTGAAGGGCTTTGATTGTTTATGCCCTTTGTTCTCCCATTCAGTTGACGCCTCATCCAAAAACATGCCTGTCGCTCACAGAAAGAAGACAAAATTGCTCCTGGCAGTCCTGGGAACTCAGAAAGCAATGGTGTGGCAAGGGGGAGAGCTCCCCTGATGATCAGAAAGCTTTGCATAAACTAATCCCCTCCAAGGGCTCTTCAGGAGGAATTCCCTTCTCTGACAGTGTGATGTTAAACACCAGTTTACCTTTTGATCCAGACAGGTTCAAAGTTGCCTTCAGTCTTCTGAAGCTGTTCCAACTTCCTCAAGATTTCTTTTTTATTTTTTTAAACTTTATTTTTCTGCCTTTTTGTACAGCATAAAATCCAGCCTGTGAGCATTAAGATTCAGTTTCTATAGCGGTGTTCACTGAGAAAAAATAAGATGCAGAAATTTCACATCTGAGCTTCCTTTCTAGTTGATGGAGAGACATAGACACTTCTGGAATGTGATTCATCTTAACCTAAAATTAGGCCTCCTAAATAGGACAGCAGAATTGCACCCTAGATTACCTATTGCTCTCCTTTGCGTACAAAGTGAGCCAAAGGTGATGGGCTCAGATGTATCTGTCGAGGCTGCAGATATCTAAAGCTGGGTGAGATGAAACCCACTCAAAAACTTTGAAAAGTGGTGTATTTGCATAGACTGAACAATCACTTTTAACATGAGAATGGAGATTAAAATGTCAAATTCTTTCATCTGTGCTTGCTGCACTACTGCAAAACATTTTGGTGAGGTAATGTTGCTTAGATTTTATACTCTTTTTTGAACTTTCAAGCACAGCTAGGAGACCAGTTCACGCTGAGGGGTTTATTTATTGAATGCCATCTTGTTTCTGTATGTTCCTGGAAGGAAATCATGGTTCTGTCAGGTCTAGTTGTTATTTGGTCTAATTCACTGAATCATTTCTGCTACACTCTGCTCATGAACAGATCAGTTTGTGCACTGAAAATTTCACGTTGTTTCCATCAGACACAGAAGACTATTTAATTTTTCTGAATTAGGATGATAGAAGAAAAAAAATATTTTGATGTACACAGATGGTGCTTTTAAATTACAATAATAGTTTACAGTTAATAACTCACTTTCCATCTGAAGATGTGTGTTTCCTAAACATTGTTTTATCCTGTAATTAGATCGTGTGAATATTATAGAGTGTAACTGACAGCCAAATGGTCTTCCATAAACTCTTCAGTGGTGTCCCATAAATTCCTCTCACTGCTCTTTTTCCTGTAATCTGGGTATCTGCACAGCCAAATGACTGCGTTTGCTCAGATGGACGTTTGGACATACAGCTTCCACAGTTGCCTACAGGCTGCCTGGAAATGCATGTGCAAGTTATCTACAAAATCTGTGCATCTTGGGTTTTAAAACTTAAATTATACAGTTCACATCCAGATACCTAAGCTATGAAATCCAATCATTTAACTGCAGAAATCTAATGTGCTACATTTTAAATACCAAAGTAAACCAGTCATCCTAAAAAAAGATCTGATATTTCCTATACACTCAGTGGTGAGATGTCTTCAAAGGAAGATCCTGTCTGCCTGGATTTCTGGAGGACTGATTCACTAGGCACGTAAAATACAGGCAGAGATAAGGTATCTAAATTAGGCTGGATGAATCCTATCATAGACACCTCTTCTCCTTTAAGAATCAATATTCCCACAGAAGTTAAAGGAAAATTGGGTGTCTTTATAGGAATTAGCTTAAAAGTTCAACCCAAGTCCTAGAATAAATTTCTGTTTGGAGCTGGAAGAAGGATCCATCAGACCCATTCTTAGTTCTGCACTCAGTTGCCAGACATTGGTATCTTGTGCCCTTTGAGGTGTCTGAGGATGTCTGAGATGGATGGATGGGCTGTAGGTGTGACAGAGACCGGAGACCTAGGTCCTTCTTGACTGAGCCAAAAGGAATACCCTTGGTCATCTCAAGAAACACTAAATGTCCTTGTGCAAAGAACTGCAGTAAGCTCCTAGTTTTAACTGCAGAATTTGAGAAGCTATAGACAAGCTACTTCTAGGCTGAAGTGTATAATGGCTTTATTAGCTGAAAAATACATCAGGGCTTTTTCCTTTTGCTCTCAGTCAAATTCTATTCACAATATTTTCATTCCATGTCCCCACTTCCTCAGACCCATGGTGCTCATTATTTTAATAAATAAATGTAGGGAATTATTTTTACCTTTATCATAAAACACCAACAAAAACAGTTTCTTTGATTGGGCAGGCATTGGAAAATTTGTGATTTCTTCACTCATCGCTAATATGTCTAATAATTAGGTATGTTCTATATGTATAGTGAACTACACAAATATATATAAAATTTATTTCTAACTATATGCATCATTAGAAATAGGGCCTGCTATGATTAAGCCAGAGGCCTGAAGGGTTGGGATCTAGTTCTTCCCATCACTTTCTTGTATGATCATGGCTGCTTTCTTTTGTGATCATGGGTAAACCACTTCTACCTGTATTTCAATTACTGGCAGTAGACAATGTGAGAGGAGAATGTAACAGAGAACCACAAACTGAGAGTGTAAGTCCATGCTGTGTTGGGTTATGCAGGCATCCAAGCTTGTGCAAAAGCTGCTAAGAAACCCTTCCTTGTGAGAGTGGTGAGGCCCTGGCACAGGCTGCCCAGAGAAGCTGTGCTTGCCCTCTCCCTGGCAGTGTTCAAGGTCAGGTTGGATGAGGCTTTGGGCACCCTGGGCTAGTGGAGGGTGTCCCTGCCCATGGCAGGGGGTGAGGACTAGATGGCTTTTGAGGTCCCTTCCAACCCAAAGCATTCTATGATTCTAAGTGCTCAGGTTAACAGAGGCAGGTTGGTGTCAGGCCATGCAACCAGATGAGTTGCTCCAGCCCCATCCTTGCAGGAATGTGGATCCATAGGGAGAATCATTGCCAACCTGTCTGCACCAACATGCTTCTCTTTCCTTGTATAGATAAAGCTTTAGTTTCTGAGACTGCTAACCCAGGGCCATTCCCTAGGCATGTTGCAGACCACCGTGTCTTAGTGATAGGTACCAATAACTGAAATTTATGTTCATTTACTGCAGCCAGTCTGGGCTGCAACGTGCCAAGCTCTTTCCAATACTGAAATGAGAGCTGGGGTAGCTCAGCGCTTTACAGGATTAGGCTCAGTTGCCTAAACCAGAACCATTTTTCTCCCAGCTTCCCAGCCCTCTCCAGCTCTGTAGGTATCAGCTATTATCTTTTAATAGCTTTAATAGCGCTATTGTTGTTCTTCCTTAGCTAGGTAAGAAAATCCATAATCCAAGCTGACTGAAAATTGCCTGATAAAATGTTTGGAGAAAATTGCCACCCACATACTGTACTCCTCTGCAACGTATGGGAGCATTTCCAGCACTTGTACAAGATGAGAGAACTCGTGTATTTACAAATGCAGATACTGGCATTTAAACACAAATATACTAATGCAGATAGGAAAATTGGATGGGGAAGTGTTTATATGTGATTTTAAAAATCTATCAGCATAGACATGCTAGTCATCTATCTCATAAACATGAGGCTTGCACCTTTGTTTTCCTTGTACCTCTTAATACATACATAAAGTTACAGGAAGAGGTAAAGCTATTTACTTGTGCAGGAAGGAAATCAGACTCACAGAAGCCAAAGTTTTGATACCTAGGAATGTGAAACTCAACACTGAATCTTGTATATTGGCAGTCTGGTAAAAGCAGACTGATCTTCTAATTGGGATAGGAACTGTCAATGGCAGACCACTCAGAATTGGAGCTATCAGTCTAGATAAGGATTTTAGATACTTACATTTAAATACATGTACTTGAAAATTCCGGATACCATGCTTCTGCCTAATACAGTGGTGCAACTCTATATGGTTAAGTGTCGCTACTATACAAATTAATGTGAGTTCACATGTTGTTTATATATTTTATATATATATATTTTATAGTACTGGTATGGGTGATAATAGATAGCCAGGATTATAATGCTAGTGATACATTTGGAGCTTTGGCTAATAGGACTGACTTTTAGCATTATTTCAGATAAAAATAGTTATTAGTGAAGAATTACAGACTTTCAAAAGAAAACATTAACTCCCCAAAAAGCACACTTCAGAAAGCAAAGATTTTTTACCTCTTACTAACTGGAAACCATCAAAACCAGTCTCTAATAAATAACCCCCACAGTTTCACCCCGTAAGTCTCAAGGCCTCAACTGAGATGAGGAAAATGTTGTTCGCTTAATTCTTCAAGTGTGGAAAAAGAATGTGAAAGATTTATTTTTTATTGTCAAATATTTCTTTAGAATGATGGCTATGTTTCCCCTGTATGGAGGAAGGGTGTCTTCAGTTCCAGTCCTGCCATTCATCCCTACTTGGCCACTTAAATTATAACTAAATTGTCAATGGGCAGCAGCAATCTACAAGTTGTTTAACTCTTCCTATTCACTCTCTCACTGTAAATACAATGTCTGCTGGGATTCACCTTTAATTAAACTAGACAGAGCTTAGAGATTTATGCAGGTTACCTGTAGTTATGAAAAGTTCAAGAGCTTTTGTGTAGTACCTTTACTGAAATTTGTAACGAATGTTCTGATACAGCCTGCAGGGGTGTTAAGATTGGAGAATAAGGTTTTTACAGAGGCATTTGTGTGTAACAGAAAATGGCAATATGCCTGGGAACCCAAAAAGTCTAGCAAAAAAAAAATAATTAAAAAATCTATAATGTAACTGACTCCCAGGAGGTAAAGCACAGGTTATTACGGTTGAGGCAGTTTGCTAACATTTTCAGTGCCAGCTGGGAGGACAAACAAAACAGCTTTCCATTTTAATGAAAATACCTATTTCTAATACTCCTTGTCGTTGGTTTTCAGCCAGCCTACAGCATGACAGTGGTTGATGCTCTGTAAAGACAGCAGCACAAAACACAGCCTGAATAAAACAGGTCAAACAGTTTAGGTGAGCATCTCAAAGGCTTCATCAAACTTTATTGCACATAACTTGACTGTGAATCTGCATTGGTTGTCTGCTTGCCATTTTGGCTGGAATCAAAGCTTTTAGAGCGCAGAAGAGTTCACTAAAGTCCTGGTTTAAAGACTTGAGATAGGCTTTATTTTTTGCACTCAGTCTTGCTTGGAATCTCATCTCTTAATGACAAAAATAGCCAGATGCTTTTGACTACATGCAATCAAAAGTCCTCTTGGGCTGAGGTTTTCTTTTAGTTATCAGAAGTTTCCTCCTGATGTAGGATTGATGGAAATGTGCTGTGTACCTGCCCCTAAAGAAAACAAAATGGACACAGCGTAGACATGAATTCATGTTAAGTCATTGGCTGATGGATACTGCTTAACCATAAACTTTACTAAAACTAGCTGTTTTTTCTATACAGTAATTTTGACATCCAGGCTTCAAGCAGCATTTACAAACACACACTGCATCATGCATTAGCTACTAGGTTTAGAAGGTAGTTTGTGTCCTTGAAAGCTTATTTGTTTTCTTCAGGTATGTCATTTGTGCTAATAAATGATATCACCTCTGTTTACAAGCCTGCAAAATACATTTATTTTAACCTCAACATGAGAGTTGTGTCTTGGTCCCCAGGGTGGACTTTGTCAGTGGAAACTGGAGGTCTGCTATACAAAACTGCTAAGCAGTTTTTCTGCAGTTTAAACCTTGGGACCTATAAAGGGCTAGCTGGCCCTCTCTTACTTCATGATTACAGACTGGTATAAAGACCTTCTGCTGCCAAAAAGCAGATGTGTATTGGTGGCCTCCATAATCTAAAGCTGGGGCTGGCAGATAAAACAAAATGAATGGGAGCTTTTTTGTATGCTAATAGCATGGTGAGACTGCAGACAACTCCTCACTCTTGTTCCTTCATTGTCTGCCCCCATCATGAGCTTGAACAAGTGGCTTTGGAGACTTTGCTATCTCTTGCAATGCTTGGCCCTCAAGTCATTGCATGAAAATTTGGCACATTCATGTGAAATGAAGCAGGATGTGAAATCCAGAGGTGAAGCTGAAGGCACACCCTGGGCATGCAGGGGGGCAGTGAGAGCCACCGGTACATCCACTGCTGTGTGGGTCCACCTGGAATGAGATCTCAGGAAGTACCAGAAGGGGATTTTCCCATGAACAAACCAAACAGCATATTTAACCCATGTGCTCCTTTAAAAGGGGCTGTTACTGTGCTTGACTCTAAGCAAGCGATGTGGTGGGGATGGTGAGCTGGCAGATGTGCTATCTAAGTGCTGAGTTTAACATCAAAGTAGCAGCACTCTGGAACAAATTCCAATTAATGTCAAAAACTGAGGTGTTGTCTCATGAGTTTTTCTTTACTACAGACGGATTTAACAATTGGCCATCAATCAGCATTGTCCAGAATTAAAAGTTGGTGCTACCACTGACACTGCTGCTCCCCTTCTGCAATTTTATCAGTGTAAAAGAACATTTGCTGTATGAGAAGGTCAAGTCATCCTGGTATTAAGCAGCTTTATATCAGAGTATCTCTGCTCAGATGTCGAGTAGTGGTAGTATATCAACGTGGCTAAAGATTTCCTAGCCAGGAGGGGAGGCGTGGTGGTAAAAATATGTAGTGTAGTCCATCCGGGTCATTGGATTCTTCTTCGATGCATCCTCTCAGCTTTAAATCAGTGTAAGATCATTTGAGAAGGGGAAGCAGGTTGAGGGCCAAAACCTAGACAATGAAACAGGGAACTATTTTACCTCTCAGTTACTGCTTTGGCAGGATTTTGAGTCCCTGCAGCGGACTCAAAATGGACGCAGATGGATGCGTTAGTGGTGGCAGGACACTCAAAGCTGCTGCTCCATGAGTAATTGCAAAGGACAGTTAACATTTTCCCTCTTACTTACAGCATGCCCCGCAGCCCAAGCCAGATAAAAGAAATACAATAAAATTTTATGGTCTGATAAAGAAATTAAATGAATGAGAGAGGCACTTACAATGGCAGCACTGTTTCATTTAGCAAAGATTAATGATTTTTTTTCCTTTATTTCCAAAAGAGCCTTGGCATTCAGTGATTCACCTAACAGTACCTTTCTGATGGCCCTCAGCACCGGGCACTCAACATCCTTTTTCTATCAAGACTATGAAACCTTGAGGTGTTCTTGGGAAGTTTATAATATTGTAGAAATGCTGAAACTATAATATCTGAATTTTCAGAGAGGATTTAGGAAATAAAGCTATATTATTATCCTAATGTCTGTACACCACCAGATTTCCTTCCAAAATACTGCTAAGATTAGAACATATAACCTGAGAAAAATAAATAACCAAATACCAAATAAATGGATTTATATTCTTATGGGAGAAAAACTTTTAAAGCTTAATCTGGGAAAAAAAATCTCTTCTATTCTAACTAACTTTTATTTTCTGTTTTTCTATATGAGAGACCACACACACACACGGAAATGCACTGCTAATTCCAGGTAGAACAAAGTTGTTCACCTAATAATAAAAAGTGTATATGTTTTGGGAGGATAAAACATACACTTCATGCTTTTCACTTAATCAATACAGTTATTTATAGATAATAACAAAGAAACTATTTGTTCAACTGAAACACCCTCCAGCTGACAGTAAATATCAAGCCTTACCCTTTTAAAAAGAAAAAAACCTTTCCAAATGTGACAAAATAGAAATCCTTTAACCCATGCCCACTGTGTGTGGGAAGACAGATGAGAAATGTGTGGGAACAGTGTGTATTTTGGTGATTTTTCCTTCCCCAGGCAGCTGCGATGACTTTTGCTGAGACATTCTGGTAAAGGTTGGGGAGAGAGGAGGTGCACCTGAGAGATGGTTTGGGAGGGTGATGGTGAGTTCAGCAATGAATCTGCTTTGGACTCTAGGTGCTGTCCAAATGACAGGAGTTAGGAAATGGCACAAAGCTGTGCCAGGGCAGGTTCAGATTAGATGTTAGGGAAAAAATTCTTCACTGAAAGAGTTGTCGGGATGTGGAACAGGCTGCCCAGGGAGGGGGTTGAGTCACCATCCCTGGATAGGTTTAAAAGATGGGTAGATGAGGTACTTAGGGATACAGTTTAGCATAGGACAGGAATGGTTGGACTCAATGATCTTGAAGGTCTTTTCCAACCTAGTGATTCTGTGGTTCTGTGATTCTGTGACCTGAACAACACTGGTCTAGGTGTCCTTTCTGCCTCCATCCTTCTTAGTTGCAAGAGGGAAACACTGGTTACTGTTCCTTTCCAGGGAAGGGCCTGGCTTGTTCCACGAGCTTGCAGAGCAGATGTGGCAATTTGTGGCACAGCATCACTGTGTCACAGAATATACACCCCAATGCTAATCTGTCCCCAGCGTAGTGATGCAGGACATCCTTTTTAACTGGGGAACTGGGGTAAAGAGGGAGTCCTTGTGCAGCTGGACCCTGAAGAACTGGATCACAAGCCCCGTGGTGGCTGTGTGGCAGGCTGTGTCCCTAGGGATGCTGTGCTGTCCCTGGGGCAAGTTCAGATTGGTATTTTCACATTCATTCTCATGACTTGGAATTTCTAATGACTCAGCAACTCTAAAATGTGTAGGGTCAGTGCTGGGCATAGGGATATTAATTCATTCACATTCGTTTGACTATAAAGAGACACTGGGATCATCCCCACATCTCCCCTTTGCTCTACTAGTTGCAGACACACGCTCACATGGGTTTTGTTTACAAGCTGAAGAAATGGTTGCTATTCATGCAAAAAACATTACTGATAGCCATGTGGATAAAAGGTATTAGCATACAAATGCCCTGTCCTTGCTCTTGATTGCTGTTCATTCTTGGCTTGCTCATTGCTGGAATAATTTTCCTGTTACATGGGGGGGTGGAGGGAGGGAAGAAAAAAGAAAATAAAAGGATTCAGTTATACTTGTGTGCATAACTGTAATGCTGATAGATAATAAGTAGAGATATTGGATATATTTGAAGAAATCCAGGGTCAGCTTGCAAGCAATTTGTGAGTGGCAAAAAGAGCAAAACGACTGCAATAATTTCCTGTATTTAAATTGAGAGAAGTCTTTGTAATGAGTTTATAGTAAAAAGAGAATGTCACTTTCCGAGTTACTTGAAATATGCAGCAAGTTGAGGTGAATTGCTGTCAGGACCCATTTGAGTTTATACTCCACACTTATAGCCTGCAGGACATTTGCCTGTTTTTTGAAATGCTCATTTGGAAGCTTTGGCATCCTTTGAAAAACAGTTTACTATCGTCAGCGAGTAACCTGATACAGAATTGTTGTGAAATGCATCAGGTTTGTTATAAACTTAAATAAGGACTCAGTTCAAAACCAAATTTTTCCACCGTGTGTGTGCAAAAATTGCATATTTTATAAGGTTGTAAAATATCACCTATTTTTATAGTATGTTAGATTTTAGTCAAAAACCCCAGCAAATGACAGCTTCTTCACAGTCAAATTTAGAAAAGAAAAAATCCTGAGGAATTAACATCATTATTCAGATTGGTAATAGTTAAAGTGCACATTGAGGAATGAATACAGACAGGGTTTTAAATACGCTCCAAGCTGCATACACATTATTAAATTGATATACAGGGATGGTGGACCAGTCTGCTGTGGAGCTGCAGAAGAAATCAGTTTCCAGTAAATGAAATCCAGATGTTCCCATAAAAATGAAATAAAAGTACAAGGGGGTTTTTTAGCATATAGAGATGCATCATGTGTGAGGTATCTCAATTTTTGCTCTGGGCTTATAATTGTATCATTTGCATGCTCCAAATATTAGATATTAATATCGCAGTGCCAACATCAGAAACTGGTTGTGGTTGGTTGCAGGGAAACGAACTGGCCAGCGCGGGGAAACAAGCAGTCGATTCAATATGAATGGCAAAGCAAGCTTCGATTTATTATGGTAAAAGGCACTCTTTTATACTATTGCCAAAGCATATTATAATTAGTACAACTGGATTGGTTATTAGTTACGGATTACATATACATTCTCCACCCATCTTGAGGCCTGGGAACTGTGCTCCTTTCTCACCCTCAAGAACAATACAGCTTTCTCCACCTTGATACTGTGTAGCACAGGCAGGAATGCTGTCCCTCTTCACTATCACTTGTGTCCAGGTGGTGTGGGGCCTATCCTTGCTAAGTTACCTAAGAAACTACTCGATACTAAATTATACACTAAGTTATACAGGCGACTGTTTGAACAATTGCTCCACAGAACCGTGGCCTTGCTCCTCGAGCCATTCCCCAACAGTTGGTCCAGAAAAAGGTCTCCTTCTAAGATCCTAGTTGTATTTTTCATTACATGCATATACTAGCACAAGATAAATTACTTTCATTGGTATTTTATAGAGTTTTGACTGCTTTGGAGATGTGAGTCGTGTGTGGTGAACGGACGGGCTTTGTTACTGTTTGATTAATGTGAAGAGCACTTTCCTTACACCCCTGGGCTTCCCAAAGGTTTTATTAGGGACATGCTTTCCTTCTGAAAAATGTACGCAAGGAGAGCAATTGAAGAGGGCTCAGGCTTAATAAGACAAGAGTGGCTACACAGAAAACAAAGGCAACAGCTAGCAAAAATCCACACAGAGGATGTTGACTTATTCTCTTGCCCTTGGGCAGTATGTACAGAAAGTATCCTTTTCTCTCACAAATCCCATCTGTCATTTCTAATTTCTAAGAGAGGGTCTGGCAAAGAAATGTGAAGAATCTTGTGAGTGCTGGAATTACTGGTGTTGTACACTGGAAATAGAACCGATCTTTTTTTGACAGAAGAGATTGATGTCAGATAAATGCAGTTCAGTTAAATGAAAAGTTGCCAAAATTTGCAATAAAAACACTTAATTGAGATACATCCCCAAGCTGAAAGCAACTGTTTTCATAGTTTCAAAATATATTTATTTCTGTGGCTAAGATGTTTAATTGTGGTTTGTCATTTCAACTCTTTTTGTCTTGGCCTTGTATTGTACTAACAGAATTGTATTTATAACACAATATTAGAACATTATATTTAGTACACAGTGTATAAACTTTTTCACAATGTAAAATTTCAGTGTTGCTAAACTACAGATTTGGATGTCCTATATTTAGATTTGTTTGACATGCTGTTGGCAAGGAAAATTTTAAAATATTGATTACTTTTTCTTCCTCCTGTATCTCAATGAAATGTGAGAATACCAGAAATTCCTAGAAAATATTCTGAATTCTCTACAGGTCTAGTTAAAATTAATTAGTATCAACCAAACCTGTCAAGGAAAAAGTAGGCATCCAGCAGTGAGTGAAGAAGAAACAGTAAACTCTGATTAGTAAATTGTTTGCCACACACTCTGAAACAGAAATCTCAAGCAGACCATGAGGCTGGGGAGCAGGATCATAGTTCCTCAGCTATGTGGCATGTTCATGTATTTCTTTGTCCATATACATGAGGAATTTATTGCAAAATGTATAAAACGTGTTACCTGATTTTTGTCTTCAGTGCACTGCCAGTGTAAGACAAATATGAGTAAAGAATCCAGCCATGTATTCATTATTAATATATTATTTAGAATATTTATGGTGTTAATGTTACTGTATCCAGTTCTGTTCTCAAAAAAGCCAATGGTAAACCCCTTATGATGAGACATAGCCAACTGCTTTTGAAACTTCATCCATAAAAAGCCTGTTTCCAAATAGAGGTAATTGATTTCCCTCCCATTTCGATGCATATGAACACATATTTATGGATTCTGGTCACATTTATGAAGGTGTTTGCAAAAAGGGCCTGATTCCACATGTATGAGACTATCCATGTTTGCTGCAAGCTAAAGGCAATCTGGAGATACTGATGAGAGACTTGAGCTATTTTTGCTAAGACTGGCTATTTTTCATAAAACTGGCTAAATACTGGAACATTTAGCATGAGATTTTAGATTTGAAAGCAGGAGGCACTGTGGCTGTGGCCCTGTTATTTAGTGTGATTATGAATTTTCTGTTGGGATAGGATTTTTTAGGGTGGCACATGTCCCAGTAATTTGTGACAAAATGTCACATTAGCTATCCCAGCTAGGTGGGTGGTTAGTCTTTCAGCTGTGTTGCTGCCTAACCTTTTTTACCTCTGTCACTGATAGACTTCACTGACTGTGCACGAAAGTCTAAAGAAATATCAGAGAGGACTGAAGTGTTAAAGCTGGGACTAGAGAATGTGGGAGATGTTTTTCATTAAGGGAAGCTTTAACACCATTGCCAGCATCGTCAGGGACTCCTTTCTCAAGGTTACCTCAGAGAAGCCCGTGTAATGACAGAAGATGGGTGAATCAGTCCCATCACCAGAACCAGGGAGCCCCTGCTTGTCCTGAGACTATCCCAGTGAAGCTTAGCAAAAGCAATGAAGTCGTCGTTACTTATCGGGACAGAACAATTGAACATGCCACAGAATGGTAATAAAGAACGATCTCAGCAGCGGCGCTTCCCATTCATCATTGAACTTCCTTTCATCTTATTAGGCTTTTTTTCTTTTTCTTCCTGAATGGGGATATCTTGGATTCTGTAATCTTATCTGTGAGGACACTACGAGTATCCACAATGAATCGGTGCTGTACATAGCGCATTGTTCAAATGGGCTTATGACTCTACCTTGAGCAAAGTGAATTAGTATGCAAAAATGTCAATACAATGTTAAATTAAACAGCACAGAGTAATGAAAGGCATTCAATTTAGTAAGGTAAAATGAAATCTTAACTGAGAAGAACCGATTATTGTATAAAACAGAATGGGTAAAAGGCTTGACTCACCCATTGTCTAGACAAATCGCTTAGAAATGTGTGCGTTGGCTTTACAGCCATTCAGATAATGTAAAAGCTTATTTGTAATCTGTTTGCCCAATTAAGAATGTTTTTTGATTTGACTCATTTGAAAGCTATTAAGAAATATGATGAGCTGCCAGACAGCTTAAGAAAAGTAGCAAGAAGGAAAGCGACTTGCCCAATGGCAGACAGCAGAACCAGAGTAGGGCCAAGAAATTATTTCTGACACATCATTTGTCCTCCCAAAAATGTAGTTTTGATTGACTTAAAACTCTTTGTAAATTGCACTTGAATTCATCCAAGATTTGTGCTAAGCAAAGCTAAAGAAAACAGGAAAAAATGGATATGCTGAAATCGATTTTTGAAGATAGGGTCATACAGAAGTTTGGACTTCTATTTCAAAGGCAGCAAAAGCAGTGATCAGAATGCCAAGGGAAAGGCAAACCAAGTTTGATTTTCCTCTTTAACAGATAGTGCAAAGGTTTGCTAATAAAAATTTAGTTTCATCACCCCAAGTTTGCATGCTTTAATGCTTCCACTCAATTCCAGCTGTGCAAGCAGGATGCTGGCCTGGGAACACTACCTCCTCCAGTCCCTAATTGTCTTTCTGGTCACAGGCAGGACCGTGACCATTGACCTCGCTGCAGGAGATGGAAGGATTAAGCCCGAAGAGCCCGCAGGATGTGGGAGGCAGGCATGAGCAAGGTGCTCTGGGGCATCATGCCACAACCCTCAGTCCTGCAGGATTTAATGAAGTCAAATGCCCACAGGACTCCTCTGTGGGTACAGCATGGCTAATTTCTTATTTGTGAAGATATGAACTCTGCCTCTACTGCTGCCTACACACTTGCCTCTCCTTTGTCCAGTACCACTCACAGAAAGAAGGAAAATTATAACTATACTTACAAGACCCTGTGAGAATTGCAGGCTCCATTGAAGCCTGTATTTCCCACTGAGCTGCAGTGTTTTCTAGGATCAATGAAAGTATTTCATTTTTTATTACTTTTTCAGCACACCGGTGAAATGTTTTCCATGTTTTTTATTGCAATTGGCTTTCTTTACAGCTTTTTCATATCTTTTCCTCTTCATTGCGCACACATATAGTGCTTTTGACCATGTTTACTGTGAATTATTTGATTATATTCCTTATCTTGATTGCCCACAATAAAAACATTAGGGCATACAAAAAGCTCTTCTATCGCGAAATGGTAATACACAAAATTACTACACATGCTCTCCTTTCAAAGAATCAGGAACAATAGGTTTCACAGAGCATTATTAATCACTACTCCAGCTCCAAGCACAGTAGAGGGATGCAGTGTTGGATTTTTTAAAAAAGAAAACACATTAAAGCACATTAAAAAGATCTCTCCCCAGCCAGGCTGAGAAACTGGCCTCATGTCTTGGCTGCTGACACTTTGCAAACAGTCTGCCCATTGCCACCTGCCTGGCATGGTCTTGGTCTTTGAGTCAATTGTTGGTAAAAATACAAGTCAGAAGTGATGGGAATGTTCACCTTTTAGAAGGCCAGCACCGCCACTTCACCAGTGGCACCACCAAAAACCCTCTTACACTTGCCCCATTTGAATGTCTTTGCTAGGACTCCCACAATCGAGGTGTCCAGGCTGCTCCAGGGATGCTGCTGGGCAGCAGCACCAGTGCAACAGGAGTCTTGTAAGAAATTATGCAAAGCAAATCATGATAAAAGCCACCAGGGAGTTTGTAGAGTCACACATGGAGAAGCTGGGAAATAAATTCCAGGGCTGAGGTCACCCATGAAAACTGCATTTGACCACCTTGTGTGTAGACAGCCACTAATTACATGGAAAAATGCAACTTTTTGGACCGCTGCCTTGCTCAGTGCCAGCAAAACCTTAGCTGTACTGTTCTTAATTTTTAAGCCATAGTCTCTGTGACTGTAGGAATTCCTGTCATGTGGCTCTCCTATGTATATGCAACAACATTCAAAGGGAGAAATAATAAAAATGGAAAGCTTGCGATGACAGTCTTGGAAGCAGACTTTCAATTCTTCCTCAAAACACAGTGACTCTGACAACAAGAAAAGGTCTTTAAAACTTTCACAGCATCTCCAACTCCCATCCTATTCATGACTCACTGATATGCTTAATTTGAATCCAGCTGTTAGGTCCTTGCAGTGGAGGCTGCATCTTGTTTATTTAAAGCCATTTACGTTAAATCAGAGATTTGGCTGGTCCCCTGAGTGGTCACTTAAGGCAGGTTTAATTGTATGGGAAAATAGACTCATTAATGTAAAATGGAAAGCAAGGCCAATTAAAATTTACAGCAAGCTATTACCAGTCTCTTAATAAGGAATTAATTAAAAGATCTTCTAAAATAAATTGCCTGATTATGTATACATTTTTGAACTTGAAAAACGAAACAAAGCTACTAAGAGAGGGGGAAGATAAGTTAGGAAAGGACTTGTCTGATCTGAAATCATACTCATGGGGAAGTACAAAAATATGCTGGAGACAGAGATACATAAAACCAGATCCACGAGGTGAAGCTACGTGGTACGATCCACATACCCATCTCAGTTCAAACTTTTCATAACCTCTTGCTTCTGACATATGACCCTGAAGGAAGTCTAATGTATTGAGAAAGCATCATACAAAACAGGCAGACATATTAAAAAACGTAGAATTTTTTTTTCCACTCCCTTTGCATTTGATGGACCCTTCTTATCCCATATCAAGAGATTCGAAAGACTCACCCACTGCTAGAAATAAGAGCTGTGGGCAATGGTTATGCTTCATGCTGAGGCTCAGACTCAGTCCATTACACAAGATGGTCGGTGCTGTGACCATGAGCTGTGGCCGTGTGGATCTGGATGGTTTCCTTTTGGCAGTGAATGCCCACAATGCACCTCTCACACACACCCTTGTGCTACAGTCCAAGAGAGCAAGTCACACACTGTTGCCTTTCAAATGCACTGGGGAAGTACATAGTGTTGATGCTGGTGCTACTGGAGTGGCTCCACACCCATGCTGTGAAACACAGCGCCCATGGGAATGCAATCCCAAATTTTCTTGTAGAGTGCCAAAATGGACGGTGTTATTGCAGAACAAGTAATAGGATATGATTTTAAAGATATGATTTTAAAGAAGATATGCTTTTAAAATGGATTTGAAATACTGAGCTGCAAACAATAAATAGCAAATTGCAGTAGCTAATTTGGCAAAGAAAGTGTGCTGAATCTTCCAGTGCAGTTGTGAGGTTGCCTTACTAACTGCTAGAAGCCACCTTTGATTTGGAAACCTTGAAGAACTCTTAAAGCCTTTCCTACTCCTTTGACTAAAGCTGGCTGTGGTAAAGTGATAGGAGCAGCTGCTCTGGATGACCTGATCTTTCTGAATCCCAAGACAACAACATTCATTGTTTCTCTTTCTTCCAGATTATCTGCCTCTCATTTCTTGTGATTGGTACAAAGAAATTATATGGTTTTTCCTCCACACAGAACTTAACGGTATCAGCCACTGAAGCAGTCCCTGTGCAGGTGGCTGCAAGTTTTATCCCCAGAATACCCAGAGGAAAGGACGAGGAATAAGATGTTTCCACTCTCCATCCCCCTTTAGGATTCTGATCAACTTTCCTATAGTACGTTTTCATATGTTCTTGTCTTGAGCGGCCCTGCATAGTCTGCATCTGCCTGAGAATAAGTTGCATTTAAAACCCAATGATGATGGAGCAGAATGAGATGCGAGGGAATTATATTAAGTGGGAACCATCGCCCCTCCAGACCTACTGTTAGTCCTGCAGCCTCTGAGGGCCACACAGCAGTGTCCAACATCGAAATCATAGTACCTAAAAAGCAGGTGCCAGTGGCAGCAGGTGACTCAGCACACCTCAGTATGGCCCAGACCAGTTTTACATGTGCCCCAGGATGTTTCTGGGCACTGAGGCCAGTTGGGACCTTGTCTCCATCTAGTCTAGGAACTCCTTTGAGTCTCCAGTACAGGTGGCTGCATGCAAACTGCTGGCTGGGGACGGTCCGATGGCCACCTGACAGCTGGGAATTGTCCATATCAGTGAGTACAGTGGGCTGGATCCAGGTCAAACATATTCTGTTCGTTGCATAAACAGTCACACTCAGGGCCCTAAGCCTTCTTGAGCTTGCATGTGAAGACACAGCACCAAACCCTTTGTGGAGTCTAGGAGGAGATAGAGAGGCCAAAGGCACAGCCATGTTCCCAGGCATGGAAAGCAGGGCTGTGCTCAGTGTGTGGGGCCAACTACACTACAGCCTGTCTGCCCTAAATACCCCTCTCCATGTGGAGTCTGATCTTTTCCGCCCAGGGTTGGCTCCTAACCCTTTCAAGTCCTTCATGCACTGCTACTGCCCATAGCTCCAAGGGGAGCAGCTGGGATATCAGCCAGGAGGGTAGAGATGCTGTCTGGGTGCGGAGTGCGATACGATGAAGACCTGAGTAGGAGCCACGTCTCTTGCCAGACTGGCCCAAAGCCCAGCAGTGAAGGTCCTCTCCCAAAAAAGGAGCCAAATCTGCAGCTCCAGCACCTTTCAAGTGCTGCTTTTGTTGCAGGCCCAAAGGCACTGGGCTGTGGGTGCTCTGTGCCACCCACATACCTTGTGTTGGGCCCAGTGGCACTGAGGAACCATATTTGAGCTCAATCCATGCCTTGTGGACCAAGCCCCAGGGAGGTCTGAGACACACTGGGAGATCCTGGGCATTGTTGCCTGGGCTGGAGCTACCTTTGATGTGTAGGTGTCCTGCAACCCAGGAGTCCTCCCTCAGGTTGCAGTGCTTGTCTTGTCCCTGAAGGAGATGGTCTGAACCACAGCCAAAACAAGGAAAGAAAGAAGGAAGGGAGGAAGGAAGGAAGGAAGGAAGGAAAGAAGGAAGAAAGGAAGGAAGGAAGGAAGGAAGGAAGGAAGGAGGGAGGGAAGAAAGGAGGGAAGGAAGGAGAGAGAAACCCCTTCCCTGTTCCTTCCAGCCAGCATGCATTGCTTTCAAGCAGACACAGAGCACTGCTTGACCTGT
This sequence comes from Zapornia atra, assembly GCA_013400835.1. Classification (NCBI taxonomy): domain Eukaryota; kingdom Metazoa; phylum Chordata; class Aves; order Gruiformes; family Rallidae; genus Zapornia; species Zapornia atra. The sequence goes on along the minus strand of VZTU01003565.1, from coordinate 226,120 downwards.
TTGCCCGGTCCAGATAAAAACAGAATTTGAATTTAGAAGCCCTAATAATTGCAGCAAAGTATTCATAAATTAGTTACAGGGCAACAATTATCTATTGAAATTTTTAAGATTAGAGAAGCACTCTTTTCATGGATGAAAAATGAAATAAATTAGTGAAATTAATTATTTGCTGCAAATTGTTCATTCCTCTCCTGGTTTTTTGCTACTCTGTGATGCCAGATAAAAAACATTAATCAAATGAGCCTGCATCACTCTTTTCAGTTACAAAAACAAGGTTTTAATTCATTATGACTTTCCCTGACCCTTCTTTGGATCATTTACATTTGTCAAAGTGGATTTAAAATGCTACCAGATCTCTAACACTTGACAGGCACACTGAAAGGTGTAAAGAACTCTGGAAAGGTGCAAGACGAGGGAGAATAAAGCACAAGGATTTTAGCAGCCACACTAAGTAAAGTCTTCATAGGGACTGATCTGGCATTTCAAAAATAGTTTCTTCCCAACCTTTCAAGAATGTGCTGAGATTTATCATTTGAGAGGAGCTGATTTCACCTCTCAAACTGAACAATGTATGTACTAATCCTGTGTGCCTATTTTGATCTCTAAAATTAAGGGGGAGGGGGAAGAAAAGCCTTTCTGGAAACGAAGGTGGTGCTTTTCTTGTCAGTCATGCTGGACTTTACATTGATTTATCATTACCTGGAGAAAAGCCAAAAGGTCATTGGAATGAATGATTGATCAAAGAGAGTAGGTGTCCGAGATGGTTAAATCCGAGGATTTAAACCTAAAGAACCTGTTTCCCTATGCTGATGTAGCCCAACAACATTTTACACCTAACTTTTCCACATCTCACTTTTGTTTTGCAAGAACTGGTAGTCAGTAATCCCACCCACATTTTTCCCTGTGCAAACACATCACTGCTGTTGGCATCTTAAAACTTGTTGTGCTAAAATCAAGCTGACCCATTCATGTTAGTGGGCAGGGAAGTCCCAGGTGGGTAAATATTTACTGCTGAACACACAAAGCCTAGGGTTTTTCCAAATCTCCAAGGTATTTCTCTTGTCTTTAGAAGCTTGCAAGCCTCAGTAAATGTATGTGTGCCAGGAAAAAAATCAAGGGACATCTAATATTGGACCCACTATGCAGTGCCCAGTGACACATGAAGGTGACACTGGCCTCCAGAGATTAACAGTGTGACTCAGGTGTAGACTTGTAGATATTTCCCATTTCCTGGGACTGTGACTTGGATAAGATGTTCAGCCCCTGCAGTTTCCGTTCCTTGCCCTCTGTACTGTTCTGCAGCAAGGATATGGTGACACGACCCAGGCATTCGATGATTATGGAGCTGTGATTCATGCACAGCTGGGTGACTGGGTGTTACCTTGATTGAGTGGCTGGGTGTTACCTTGACTGGGTGGCTGTAAGAGCAGCAAGAAACCCTTCATTTCAGTTTTTGCAGTATAAATCTGTGCACGGATGTGTGTGACAGACAAAGAGAAAGGATTGTGTTCCTATGTTTTGTGGGTTCCTTAGAATTGTGTTCCTATGTTTCGTGGGTTACTTAGAAGTCTTCCTCTATTATGAATTCACTTCTTCCCTCTCATTTTTTCACTGTCCTCAAACATGAAGGACCTCAGAGACAAGGAAGGTCATTGGAAGGGCTGGGGAGAGGCTGGATCAGTGACTTTGAACTTGTGGCCTGTGCACCCCCAAACATCCTGAACTACCTCCAAGGAGTATTCATAAGGTATAAGAGGCTATGCACATATTCCGTGTCAAGACAAGATCTGGCACACAACCTCTTGATAACCTCCCATTAAGTTCCAGCAATGGAGTGGAAATGGAGAGCAGCACACTCACCAGGCTCTCCATCACTGGGTGACACAGGCATGAGGACAGCAGGCACATCACAGCTCTCACCTTTCTCTCAGGACAGACACAAGTCTAGAGAAGCAAACTATCAGTCAGATTTCCCCCTTTCTATTTCCCTACACTTCGAAGATTTTCAGAAGCTGGTTTAGGTCATTCTGCTGTGGCCAGAAGCTGTTAACTAATTAACTGTGAACTTTGATGGATTGGAGCCCACAGGACCCACTGAAATGAGCTGTGTAGTCAGATTTAAGAATTTAAGAGCCTGATGATAGACTTTCCTGCATGTAAGGGTCCAAGGAACAAATGTCCATCAAATCCCTGAATTTGGAGAAAACAATGTTAAAAGGAAATGCTTGTTATTCTACTCCTACTTGTAACGTACGGGGTAAAGTAGAAGCACTATTGCTGGCAAGTAACATTCCCCAGGAAATCTTCATAGACCTTGCGAATTACTCACTCACCCAGATCAGTTGACTGCAGATCAGGAGAAGACGTCTGAGACTGGGGACACTGAGCTTTGGGAAATGTACACAGAGTGCAGGGAATGTTTTCCTGCACAGCTGCCATGAAAACTTTATGTTATCTGCTTGTTTCTCAATGACAATGGTACAAATCTACAGTAACTCAATGTTCTGACAGAGAATTACTCTAGACTTGCTCCAGTCCCACTGAGAGCAAGATTTATGTCGCGTATTTATTCCAAAACACAGTATTTTTTTCTCTGCCTTCTGCCATCAGAAGAAATGGATTGGGTGTCCTTTTGCAGCTCTGGATGACTTTACGCAGGATTAGCTTTGGTATTTGACTTTTTTTTTAAAAAAAAAGTTTTTAAAAATCGCTCAAGTGCGTGGCAGTGGAGAAACGCATTATTTTACAGCGAGGCAGGCATATAAATAGCTGAGCTGTGGTTTGTGTAGCTGGTGCTTTGCTGGGTTTCACCAGAAGAGGGTAGAGTTTGGAAAGGACTCCTCACAGCCTGGGCTCCCTATTGTGTTGGGAAACAGCAAAGGGAAAACAAGCACAAGTTTCTCCTCTGCACGCTTGCACCGGCTGACTGTGTGCGAGAGTCAGCACATAAACTCTGGAAGATCTTAAAGTACAGAGAAAACGGAAAGAGAAACACAATTCCAAAGCAGCTTTCTAGGGAAATCTGTGGCATCGGAGCGAGAAACCGCAACAGTTTTCTGTGGGTTCAGCCTGACGATTGTCTGAGAACTGTCACTCACTGCACGTTGCGTTAATCAGAGCGCAGGATTTATTTCTCTGCCGTGACTTCCAGCCTGTGAATAAATATCACTTTTAGAGAGAGAATGGGACCTGAAAAGACTCTCGAGCACTGAGCAGAGGGGTGAGTTTTATTAAATGGTTTCTTCTCTTTCAAATCGGCTGGAGCTTTCTAACATCCTGCTTGCAGGCACAGCAGCCCGATGACTTGTCTTTTCCCCGCAGCTTGTTGCATACCTCACGAGGCTTTCCTGGCCACAAGTTTCTTCCTATAACCTCTCCCACCACGACTCCAGGTCAGTTTGATAACGTTTGTAATAGAACTGACTCGGTGCTGATTTGCTTTCATGAGCAATTAAAACCATTAAAGCTTTGAAACCAGACAACAGGCTAAAAATCAAATAAAATCCAATACGATTGAAATGGCAGGTGACTCTCGGTTTCCAGATGTGGACGCTGAAGGATCAGAAAACAATGAAGAAACGGAGATTGTAGTCAATGTCGGTGGGGTAAGGCAGGTGTTCTATGGAGATAACCTGAATCAATACCCAGAAACACGGCTGGCAGAGCTGATCAACTGTTTATCGGGGGGATACGATAGCATATTCTCCCTCTGTGATGACTATGATCCTGGAAAGAGAGAGTTTTACTTTGACAGAGATCCAGATGCTTTCAAATGCATTATTGACGTGTACTACTTTGGGGAAATTCACATGAAGAAAGGAATATGCCCCATATGTTTCAAGAATGAAATGGAGTTTTGGAAAGTGGATCTGAAATTTTTGGATGACTGCTGCAAAACTCATCTAAGTGAAAAAAAGGAGGAACTGGAAGAAATAGCCCGAAGGGTGCAACTGATTCTGGATGACTTAGGAGTAGATGCCTCAGAAAATCGCTGGAAAAGATGCCAAAAGTACATCTGGAAATTTCTGGAGAAGCCAGAATCATCCTACCCAGCTCGAGTGATCGCTGTTCTGTCCTTTCTGTTTATTTTGATCTCCTCCGTTGTGATGTGTGTGGGGACCATCCCAGACCTTCAGGTTGTAGATGCAGAGGGGAACCGTATGGAGCACCCAACCCTGGACAGCATAGAGACAGCCTGTATAGGCTGGTTTACCATGGAGTATGTGCTGAGGCTAATCTCCTCTCCCAACAAACTCCACTTTGCCCTGTCTTTCATGAACATTGTCGACGTGCTAGCAATACTTCCTTTCTATGTCAGCCTGACCTTGACCCACTTGGGAGCCAAGCTCATGGAGCTGAGCAATGTCCAGCAGGCTGTCCAGGCACTGCGCATCATGAGGATTGCGAGGATTTTCAAGCTTGCACGGCACTCCTCGGGGCTCCAGACTCTAACGTACGCCCTGAAACGCAGCTTCAAGGAGCTCGGGCTGCTCCTCATGTACTTAGCTGTTGGAATCTTTGTCTTTTCTGCCCTGGGTTATACCATGGAGCAAAGTCACCCTGAAACTTTATTTAAAAGCATCCCTCAGTCGTTTTGGTGGGCAATCATTACCATGACCACAGTTGGATATGGAGACATATACCCTAAAACTACGCTAGGAAAACTGAATGCCGCCATCAGTTTTCTTTGCGGGGTGATAGCAATCGCCCTTCCCATCCACCCCATTATTAACAACTTTGTCAGGTATTATAACAAACAGAGAGTTTTAGAAACAGCTGCCAAGCACGAATTGGAGCTGATGGAGCTTAACTCAGCTGAGGGGAAAGCCGCAAGCTCCAAAAGTGAACTGGAGGATCTTTCAAGGGAAGGCAAGGAGGGTCCTTTTTATAGCAGCCGGCTAAAAGTCTCCCACAGTGACACCTTTATTCATCTCCTGTCAGAAGAGAAACACTATAGGACCAGGCTTCAAAGCTGCAAATAAACTGTGAGCTGTTGTCAGCGCTAAGCTATAGATCGGGACAACCTGACAATCAACTATTGAAAAGACTCGCGGGATCTGTCAGAGATGGGAGGGAGCACTGCTTTGCTTTTCCAGCGTGAATATAAATTAACCCCGTGGTATCTCCATCAACAGTTGGTAAGACTTTACCATTATTACCCAAAATAAAATCGTAGCGCTCCACTGAGACCAGACTGCTCATAATGAGTGCATTCCAACAAAACCCATTTGTAACCATTTCAGAGACTGAAAAGTCCTTCCTGATCGGTAATTGTTCGATGACCTGAATGTGCAGCATTGCCACATCAGAACTCTGTACCTGTGACAATAAAGAGCAGCATCGCACAGATTGTGTCTTCCAGGCTGTGTTCAATGCCTTTTCAGCTAGGAGAACTGCTCCTTAAAATATAAAAGCAGGCTCTCACTCAGATTCAGGTTTAGAGCAAAACATTATGAGCTGTTTCAGCCTAGAGATATTGATACTGTGAACGTGTACCATGTGCAGAATATTAGAGTCAATGAATGGTTTCGGGGTTGTGAAATGCAACTTGGGATCAGTGTTTTGGACAGGAATCTGCTCCACTTTCTGGAAAAAAATTAATTTTCAGTGGGATATGAAGCTGGTTTGGTGACATAGATGTAGAACAGAATCGATGTATTTTAAAGACCAAATGAAAAAAAAGTGTTTTAGCTTTTAATTTGACAGAATCATTTATATATGCAGGGATCTTTCAGGAAGGATTTATAATCAAGCAATTTTAAAAATGGCAAATTAACTTGTAGTTTTTTTAATTCACTATTAAAGGGAGAGAAATTTATAGGGGAGTTGAATCCTCTCTATAAGAACCTTCAGCTCTTTGAAATAAAGAGTTTCAATAAAAATAGTATGATCTCAAATTGATTTATGGTAAAAATATCTATCTGAACATATTACTATTTGGGGTTTTTTTTCACTAAAACAGCATATCCCACCCCTATAATAAATGCATGGTTTTGTAGATGTTAGTTTAAAGAGGTAGTAGGTACTAGTCAGAATCTTGTTCCTTAATCGGCACATTAATCAATGTGTAGCTGCTATCCTTTCCAAAACCAAGTGCCATCTACATGAGCATTAATTTGGCTCACATGATGACTGCAATATATGGGTCTGGTCTTTACCAGAGAAATCCATTGAAACTAGGAGTTATGCCAGCTCAAAAGCAGGGGAGCACTGGCACACAGATGTATTTATGTTTGTTAAAAGCAGGATCCCAAATGATTAAAAGGCTAGACTAGCTGTCCTTATTTGTTCCCTTTCGTGCTGAGCAGCCTCGTGCCCAGATGAAACGCAGCTGAATGAGCCACAACCTGTCCCTATGCACCCTGTGCCTAAGACCCCCATGCCGGTCTTTGGGACTCTTTTCCAGGGACGTGGGCAAGCAATCCATCCCAGAAGAGCAGTGACTGGAGTGGCACAGAGCCATGGGGTGGGGTCTGTGCTCTCTCCTGGCACTTTCTTTGCATTTGACCCTTGGCAAACAGGTATGAGGTGGGAAGAGCACTGCCCCTCTGGGAACAGGGAGCAGTGACGGTGTGTAGGGGCCAGTGGAGGTGGGTGGCTGCTCCCTAGGAGCACTGCTTGCTCAGCAGGTCTCCTGACATGGAAATCAACCCCTGGCTCCCCCCAGGCTGAAGCCCTTTCCCATCACTGCCCCCACACCCTGAGTTGCTTAACTTCAGGGACACCTGCTCTGTATCCCCATGGCCCAGCCCTGTGCCAGACCTAATGTCCTCTTCCCCAAACCCATTACCAAATCCTGCCTTACATACCACCATCAAACAAGATAATTAAAAGCAACCTCTAAGCTTTCCCGTATCAGAATCCCTCCACCAGCTTTTGGCCCATATTCTCTTCTGCTTAAGGCCAACAGCCCACTCAAGAGACCTCCTTAGCCCAAGCACCCCTCCACCCTCTTCCTCCCCCGCGCAGCCCAGCTCTCAGTTCTCAGTCTCTAGACCTGCTCTCTCAATCCTTCTAGTCTGCTAAGACCTGTTTATTGCTTGCCACCAGTTCCAGCTCTGCCCCTGCCAGCTGCCCAGCCAGGACCATAGCTGGCTTTTGCCAAAGGGGTCCTGTCCCTTGTACTGCTGAGGACTTTCAGGACACAAGTACGGGCTGCAGCCATCAAATACTAGCTTGGGTAGAATGCTGAGGGTGGGAGAAGAAGAAAAGTAACAAAGCTGGGCCAGTCTTATCAATCAGGAGTATTAAATGCTCCTGACTTCCCTCATGACATGCAGAGGGGGGCTGAGGATGAATTAAGTTAGAAAAAGCACTTTCCTCAATGTGAAAAGCACTGTGTAAATGCTTAGTAATGTGGTTAGCACTGAAAGTACTAAATCCTCACTGCTGCACTTTGCAATTTATTTAATGCGATATTAAATAAAAAATAAGCCCCTTTTATCAGAAATAATTTTGTAGGCAAATTTCTCCAATGAGTTAGGCCTTTGAGCAGAGGGGCCTGTCTGTGTGTGTCAGAATGGGAAGAGCTTTGGACAGCCTCAGTGCCCCTCCAGCCCAGTCTAGTCTTAAGCCAGGTTCCATGTGGTTTGCTGCACCAAACCATATGGGTTGGATTTGTTCTTAAAAGTCTGGGGGGGGCAGGATGGATTCCTGCCTGTTTGCTATGCCTGTGCTATGGGAACCTTGCAGGAGCAATGGAAATGAGGGCAGAGGTGCAGGGGCAGGACAGGCTGGTGGCTTGCAGCATACAATGAAACTGGAGAGGAGTAGGGGGTCTCCAGTGGCTGCTACCCTGATGGTAGAAAGGATAAGGCTTTCTGGGGCCCTGGGGGAGACACCTCCACAGACAGAGAAACTACCATAAAGCACTGGATTTGAAGTCAGGGCTGGAGGGAACTCTCTGCCCCTTAAAGGATCAAGTGAGTTGGGGGATACTTGTTTTCAGTATTTCTGCACAACCCACCTGAGCTGATTCTCCTTTATTGTTGTCTATCTAAAACCAGAAAGGGACTTAAAGGGCTGGAGGGCTTGAGGACAGGAGAGGAGTGCTAGTGCAGCCCCTACACAGGGAGGAAGCGATAGCACCCAAATGCACCAGCTAAGTTGGGGTGCCCCCCTCTTAGACACAGGACTCTGTCAAGTCCAGAGCTAAGATAAGCACTGAGGTCTTTTCAAGGGGGAAACCTCACCATGCTTGGTGTGAGTCTTAGTCCTGTGCTCTGGATGAGGAGGGCACAGGATGCACCCACTCAACCCACCAGAAACTTCCCCACATCTGGCTCTTCCTGAGCACTTTGTGGACGCTCGAGCTGAGCCTGTACAGGTAAATTGATGAATACAAGGCATTCCCAGTAATCCCATCTCCAGAATCACAGACACAGCGTCAGACACTGCCTGAAGCTTCCCCACTGTCTGCAGCATGTGGGAAGCTCTGTAACACAACTGTCTCTCGGGGGAGCCCTACCCCTGGTATTTAATACTTGGGAACCTGGACTGGAACAGCCTGAAAATGTCCAAGTGTAGAAAAATCAGCACAAACTGCCTGGATCTCTCCTGATGCCCCTGCTACTCAGATCCTCCTCTTTGAACTTGCAGGTGTATGAACGAAATGAGACAGCTGGTTGCCCTTCCCATAAGAAATTGGGAGCTCTGAGAAGAAAAGGTAGTGTTCTTCAATAGAAAACCCATGGAGCAGAATTATGGAGAAAAAACCCAGACCTAGTATAATTTTAGCTGTCAACATTTCTTGTACAGAAGTGCCTCAGTTCACTGTGCAGGAAATTTCTGAGCACAGTGAACAGATCTAACTATCCCCTGGAGAAGTTATCCCATAGGACGTCTGCCCTGCGCAGCCAGCTCTGGCTGCTTCTGGAAAACTTTGAATCTTTAAATACAGGCTGGAAAGTGCAGAGTTAAAACCTGAAGGGACAAACTCATAGTTCCTAACTAACATCAAATTCAGCTGCAAATTTGGGATTAGTCCAGGTTGGACATCAAATAACTGCCAGCAGAATCTGATTCAATAATTGAATCTGATTAATTTAATAACACACCCAAGGGTAGATTGGTGGCAATTGCTAAGACTGTAGGTAAGTGAAGCCTGTTTCTAGCTTCCTGGACGCCATAAAGTGTAGATCTTAATAGAGTGGGAATTGCTTTTAGAAGTGTGGGAGAGAGCTGCAGCGGTTAATGACACACAGCATTAGTCTCAGGGAAGTGGCAGGCATGTAACACGTCAACTCATGCCACGGTCTGGCTGGCATGTCACAGCCACCTCGGCTTTGGAGACAGCAGCAGGTTCAGGCAGAAACATCCATCCACGGCTAGGTTTTTGTTGCTGGGCTGCATATTGGTTTTGAAGACTCTTAAGAGGAATAAAATAAAAATGGTGGGAAACGTTAGAATAGCACTGTTGCTGCTGCCACGCATGCAGGGGAGCTGCCCTGTGCTGCAGGCATGGCATGGGAGAATTGGCCAGCCCCTTTTCAGTGGTCTGTGGGGACAGGACTAGGGGCAATGGCTGTAAACTTGAGCACAGGAAGTTCTGCACCAACATGCGGAAGAACTTTTTCACAGTGAGGGTGACAGAGCCCTGGGACAGGCTGCCCAGGGAGGTGGTGGAGTCTCCTTCTCTGGAGATATTCAAGACTCGTCTGGATGCCTATCTGTGCAATATGAGATAGGGAGCCTGCTTAGTCAGGGGGGTTGGACCCGATGATCTCTCGAGGTCCCTTCCAACCCCTATGATTCTGTGATTCTGTGATCTGCACGCAGGGTTAATTGAAATGTCCTCTCTGGTCTGTGCATGTGTCAGGAGGGATGGTGAACATGCAGAGGCAGAGTCAACTCCTATCAAACAGAAGGAGGGCTGAGTGCACTCATTGCTAAGGTCCTTCGTGCAGCTGAAGCTGATGCTGGTGCTGTTTCAGTAACCCTTTAGGCAACATTCCTTTTTCCTAATGTGCTATTTAAATCTACCTGATAAAAATGCTGAAGACCATGTTGTTTTCAGTCTTGGGTATTCTCTCAATCTGCCCCAAATGCTCACCTGAGACTGGATGAAACAGGTGTTTGTTGAAACACAGCACTCAAATGTCCATAAAAGTAAGTGTTAAGAGACATGAATGAACAGTTAACCATACTGAAAGACACACAAAAATCCCACAAGCATATTCTAGTCACATCTGCATTGCCAGATGTGCTAAAACAAATCAAACAGTGTCATCTGTGAATTATGCTAGGCAAAAGTGCTTTGTCCTTCCTTCCTGTCAAGACAGCCATCAGTCCTATATGTCCTGGCAAACCTCACAATTCCTTATTCACACAGGTAGGGCAGCAACTAGGCATGCAGACAGAAGAACACCCTTGCCATCCAACCAAGTTTCTGAGGACCTGGCTTGCTGTCCATTCACATATCACAGTATTTTGCCTAGACTGTCCATTCATGAGTACCAGCATTTCCTTCCACCCCAGCTTTCACAAGACAATTTCTCTTTGAGACGGATGGTCCTCAGTGATGTGAGGAATAACTTCTGCACTGTCTCGTTTGAATCAAACTTCACCAGGAGTTGCAGCAACATAGCACTAGTGTGAAAGTTAACTCAGGACAACGTACATTAAATTCACTTGCTTCAGCCACAGATATCCCACCAAAACCAACCTTGGTTTCTCTTCCTGCAACCATATTAGGCTTGAATTCAGTGGTAGCTTTGTCTGCCTTTGGAGTGTTGGGAGAATGATGCAGCCAGGCTAATGCACAAGGCCGCCTCACATAAATTGCTGAGAGGAAAATGAACATGATGATAGAAACGTCTGAGAGTGCCAGGAGAAGCTGTGCCGTTTGTTTCTTTTCTTGTTGTTTGCATATACAGATGAGAAACCTGCCAGTGTCTTAAAGATGCTTTTTGTCTTCCCATGTAAGGGCAACCTTGAATATCTTTTTAATATGCTGGCAATCAAGTACGGCTACATTATCTTGGTCAGTTAAAGATACACAATAGAAGCAGAAAGGAAGAGAAATCTTAATAGGAAACTAAGTAGAACACTGTCTTTACAATAAACTTTCACAATGGAAAGGAAGACTGAACAGCATGTTATATATGCCTACAAAATACTGATATTTTCAGTGCATCACTCTACTGATTTCAATGAAAAAGAGGCACCTGAATGCTGACCCTCATGCTTTGTTTTTTGTTTAAGCATGAAATGTTGTGATTCCTATTCTGTAAGGAAGCAACCTGGGCAATTGGCAGCAGTTAAACATCTTAAAAAAATGAAAATTATCTGTATTCATTAGAGTCTGTGCTAGAGCTCACAAAGTCTGTGATAGCGCTCACAAAGCGGTGGAAACTCAGGCAAGCAATTGCTGCACGAAGGCAGCAAATTGTTCAGCACTGCAAAGGGAAGTTTTAGAAAACCTTCTGGTAGCCTCAGCCTGCTTTTCTGTGCGAGAGACAAACTGCAGTTTCAATTACTATAACAGCACTATGGGGAAATTCTTTATCACTACGATGCACTCCACTGATCCCAAACAATGTTTCCACTGCATTACAGTTATCAGCTTTACAAAGTCAGTGTTTTCCAGGCTTACTAGTGTAGTAAGATGTGGCAATTTTACACAATAGCCAGAATATAAAGTAGCTGTAGGTAGCTGTTCATCTGTGCTAATTTTTGGGTATTATTTTTACAGCTAAAATCATACAACTTTTTTTTCAATATTCACAGAAATGATGTATTAATTGTCATACATCGTTTTTAACTTTTCTTATCCCTGAAGTCTCAGGTTGTCCGTTATCAACCAGTGAAGAATAAACCCTTCTGTCTTAGTCTATTTCAGATTAACCACTATGAAACAATACACACCATTTTTGCTCCTTCCTCTGTTCCTCCAAGATCACTCCGTGGTTAGACAGGCATCCCTTCAGGGTATATCCCACAGGCATATTTTTCTTTTCATTCAGCCTAATTTTTTCATACCTTGATTTCTGTCTACTATGCTTCATTATTTTGCTTCAGAAAATTGAAATGATTCATCTCTTGCTGCTCAGACCTCTGATACCCTTGCAGATGAGTAGTGTGGTCCTGCTAGTCCCAGCTCTCTGCACTGTCACTTCACCTGGACAGGCTTTGAACATGTATAGGAGAGAAAACACACTGGTTCATCAAGACTTCCTTTGGGCACGTTGGCCAACTATGCCCCCAAACCCTTCTATGCATCAAAAGAATAATGCTCAAATGATATGAGGTCTGTGTGTACCAGCCCTGGCTGATTTAGCTGAACATTTTTGCACAGGTTTAAATTCCCCTCTCTTTGAAACACTCTGAAATGCTTTGCCAGAGAGAGATTGCTTTAAACGTGTGCTTACGTGCTTTGCGATCAGAATGTGCTCATGTTAAACCTTACATGGCAAAAAATGGATGTTTCTGAACTGCATCCAAGCAGGCACCAGCAATTTTCTGCTCGTGGCCACCAGTCAGGCATCAGCACAATGGGACCTTGATTGGTCCCTACAGGGGTCGTGCAATATAAATGAGAATGATTTTCTGTTCATGAATAACAGATAAAGTGCTGTCCTATTGCTTGAGAAGAGAAATGTCTAGAAGACAGCCTGACCTTTGCATCCCTCTTACTTACTCACTTTGTAGAAACATTACTAGATACAAATGTTTTTTGGTACAATCTTAAAAAAAACCCCTAATTCCTTCACTATTTAGCAGGCAAAATTCAAGCAGAGAGGAGATTAAACCTACATCCTCCCCTGGGCTTTTGCCTGGAAATGGCCACTGGCCAGCTGGACACCTCTTGCTTGTTTGCAGAAGAACAAATCACACCCTTGCCTGCCAGCAGGTCCTTCTATTTCTACCAGTTGTCACAGTAATAAATCAATTGTTGATGCAAAACACAGCTCCTATCCAACTCGTGGGGAATCTGTAAACTCTCTGCAGCACAAATGCCAACCAATTGCTGGCCTGGCTTTCAGGCTGTAGTGGTTATTGTTTGCCTGTTAGATATTTGCATTGGAACAGTAAATTCCATTTGCAAAAGCCTTTACCGTTTGGAACCCATTTGCCTTAGGAGCAAATTAATTACTCCTGTATGACATCATCCCTGCTGCGACTCACACAGGCCACATTCGTATTGCCTTGGAGGGAGGAGTGAACATCAGTTGCCAGCTGGATTTCATCCTTGCACACGAGAGGTGTTATTGTCCATCTCACGTTGGGGTGTTTACCATCAAGACTTCACCTGAGCAACTCAAAGATGAATTAAAGTGAGCTGCCCCGATATCTGATGTGATTTGTCTGCACAAAGTGACTGAAAAAATGTTTTGTAGTTGGAAAAAAGGTGTCAAGAGAGTATAAAGGTCCTCAGTGAGCAGCTCGAGCTGACTGGGGGCAGTGTATGTGGCCTACCATAGCAGTTCTTGGCTCAGCCACCCAAGGGTGGCCAGGTGAGGCACTCAAGGCTCCCTTCTTCCCTCCACTTATCTGATTGCCCTCTAAACATCACTTTGCACTGAGCAGTTGAGTGGCAAAGGGCGGTTTTGTCTGACGTTCCCCCAAAAGAGGTCTGTCCCTTCCTACTCCCTGTACAGAAAACCACCAGGCCCCCAGTACAAGAGGTGAATAGACCGGCCTCGGAGATTACATCCTTCCCTCAGCTAAACCCAAGGCATGCCAAAGGTGTTTTACGAGGGGAATACTTCTTTAATCATAAGGCTGTAGATACCCTCAGTGTGACAATGTTTGGGTCCATGACTGAGACTGGCAGGGGTCAGTGCAAGTAGCAGTGGCACTTGACTACGCTAGCTAGGTCTGCCATTGTCTGTAATGTGCCCCCTGAGAAGCTCATGGCTCTCAATTTTCAGGATTTTTAGAGGGAAAACAATAAAGTCTTATTCAACATGACTAAAGAAGTTGAAACTCTCTGTAAGTAAACTGGTTGCTTGCTGAAGTCCCCACATAGGTTAGAGCTGCTCAGTAGGTCACAAGCAGCTCTGTCACATCCACCAAGGGAAATAAAGCAAGCTAACTCAATTCCTCTGCATTTCTCACTGTTCCGGGGTAAATGAGATTATAGGGATGACAGAGAGGTGGGGGAGAGGGAGATAATTTGCCAGTATGCTCCCTTCTGATGTTTCTGGGTTTAGCTTGCTCATCCAAATTGGTACATTTTGTAGACTAAAAAATTGGATTTTGAGCAGCAAGGCAAAAAGATTATGGAGCAGTCCAACAGTGCTGATTCTTGGGCAGTCTGCAATTAGAAGTGAAGTGCAATAAAATTATGTAAAAACCCTTATTTCACCTAATTTACTGTTATGCAGACACATGATGCTCTGTAATAAGCAGCTGCAACAAAACATGAAGTATCTATCTGTACATCAATTTGGTGATGGGAAGAGGCCGCTTCTAGCTGCAGTGAGAAAGAAAGAATCTTGGCAGTAGGCTGCAGGACTGGAAACATGCCTTACAATGAAGTTTCACAGAAAGACCCCCACCTGCATCCCTGTGCAGATGGGATGAGCGTCTCTGGGTGCAAATTTGTCTTTTAGCAGAGACTACAGTGAAAAGAGCTTTTTTCATCCTTGACTCTATGGCTTTCTCTCCTGTTCAGACAATAGCGCTGCTGTGATTTAATGAGGAACAGTATTTACTTCAGGGAAAGCTCACCAACATTCAACTGGCATCTCCTCTGACTCATTCTGATCCAGGTAACAAAAGGCACACACCATCCCAGTTGGCCACATCCTCTTGCCATGAGAGGGATCTTCCAAACCTTTAGTACTTAATGAAGCATCCCTTAATGTAACTCAAAGGTGAATGGAACTTTTTGGTCACAAAGTGCTACTTTAAGGCTTTTCACTATCCTGTTTTATTAATCAGCTTCTACCAATGTGCTGGGGAAGAAAAAACAAACGCTGCTGCTGGCAGAGATTGCTACACAAATGCAAACACAAATTGAAGTAAATTATTTTTCCTGTGCGATTTAGTCTAGGTGATCCTGCTCTGGCAGGGAGGTTGGGCTAGATCATATTTTGAGGTCCCTTCCAACTCCTAACGTTCTGTGATTTTCTGGTGAAAAATGATAAAGGTAGAGCAAGAAACAAATGTGTGATAAATTGGTCTCATGCAACCATCATCCATTTGACCACTTTTGAATGCAAGTGTTGCATGCAGACTTTCTGCTTACAGAATGAGAGCCTGGGTATGTGATAGTGAAAGACCCTTAGAGCTGAGATTGAATTACTGGGCAGGACAATTGAAGTAGGACAATTCCCACACATGGTGTGATGTGATGGCTGTGGCAATGCTGCAGTTACTAAGTGGTATTGTGGAGAGGAGGTGTACCACCATGTGGGCTTTTAGAAACACACCACCTATCATGGTTAGGGTTGCAAGAATGAATTAAGGTTTTAAAAATCTGTCTTAAACAAAATATAAAGGAAACCAACAGTCTTTTTTTTTTCAGTTTGCTCAATAAATGGTTGAGAGATGGTTTGATCAAATACCAGCATAGAAAGAAAGCTCCAGGTTGCTGAGGGTTTGTTTTGCTGTGAGCACAGCAGGTGAATGGTTGCCTTTTACAAAAAACCCCACGAGTCAATTGTCTTTTAAAAAATGAGTCATAGAACGAGTTTCGCTCTTGCTGCTTGCTTAAAAAAAACCTGTCATGTAAAGTGGTCTTAAACACGTGGTCTGTGACACAGGCATGATGTCATGACCTTTCAGACTTCTCTGTTAGATCAGAGGGTGCCTAAATCTGGCTGCTGGAGCCATACCTGTAAATCCTGCCTTCAAACCATCAAGCTAATCTGTTAAATCTGTTAAACCCAACATCCGTTTTTGATCTCACAGATCAAAAGAGGACTTGTGCCAGTTGTGTCAGATGGAAATGACATAAAAATCAGAAATGGGCCATGCATTCTGGCACTGGAACAGAAACAACCATGGAAGCAGAATGGTGACTATTCTCCAAAATGCAAGCGACGCTTGGGCAGCTCCTCTAGCCTTGCCTGCAGCCCATAACCCTGACAGAGCAATCATCCCTCAATGCAGCTCCCCTTTCTGTTCTGCCACTCCGAGGAGCCTGCAGCTTCAGACCCTCAGTGCCTCCTGTGAGAGGACACAGCATTATAAACTGTGCTGTCATCTCCTGTTTTGGAGCTGTAAATTCAAGGCTCTTTCCACAATGACTGGGAACAGTGTGGTGAATGCTTTCCAGCTGATGAGACTAGATCAAGCCTTTCAGAAATCATTAACATTTTCCTCATACAGTCTGCAAGGAGATCTAGCTTCCAGGTTTTCATATGGACTCCTGATTGATAAGGTATGAATGGTATTTTCATAAAATAACTCAGCACCAAGTTTTGCTCTGTTATGATACTTAAAGATTGCTTCTAACTCTACAAAGTCCCTTTTCCTTAGCATTGTAACATGTGCATTGTCTTGCCTAGTGTTCTCTGGACAGCTTCTCATGCATATTCAAATTGAACAAACAAAACTCTGGGTAATAATTCTGATGTTATTGTCCTACGATTTCAATAGGAGTGAAGATCACTTGGTATTGCTGAAGACCATGTTTAGCATTCTTACTACAGACAAAATAACTAAATCATGTGATTTTACTAAAGCATCTAAGTAAAAATAAAAGGCTAACCACCCACACAACTCAAGTAGCAACCTCTCAAATTGCGCTCCCGTGTTTATTATTGAAATAAATCTGTGATTTAAATTCAGTGGCAAAATATTTGCAAACACTTATTCCATTATTGCATGCTCATTTTTTATCATAAGATGAATCAGATGAAGCCCGAGTAAGGGTGTAGTTCCATGACATTCAGTGCCATACATATGCTTAGCATCAGGTTCTCTAGTCCCTGCTGTGCCCCTGCATAGAAACAGTGTGACTTCATCTCGCGTTTATTACAGATGGAGTGACAGACACAGATTCTACTGGTGTCTGTCAAAGCAGCATTAATACTTGGTAGCAGTCGGGTACTAAAATGCCATGAACTTATCCCTCCATCAGACTGCCTGGCATGGTGTAATATTGCAGAGAAGATACCGTCATTGAAGTGTTACTGGGAAGAACAGAAACATCAAAGCTGCGGTGCAGTGACTGAAGAACAAAATGAACCTGATTCATCGCCCTGAAAAATCCCATCTAAAACAAACCATCTTGGAGAGCCAGCACAGTTGCACCTTTTCAGCTGAGGACAATGGGGAAAGTTAATGTGCGTGAGAGAGCGAGCAATTGCCACTTGGCCAGGCTCGAGGGGAACATGAAAGGATGTATTGCTAGTTAGTATGAAAGCAAAGGAACAGAACATGTGGGAGTAGCACAGGGTTTAGAAGGGTAATAGGGAGCGGAAGAATGAAAAGCGGTACAGAGAGAAGCACAACAGAGGAGAGAGACAAAAGGGAGGGGATGAGAGGCCGTTTCCTTTTTTATACCGTTCCGTCTTCACGCAATGCTTCTTTTTCCAATTTCCTTTGAGTGACTTTAATTCAGTATGATGACAGTCCCTTTAGTACTTTTAGCACTGCCAGTCATTGCTAAAGACACCAGTGATGGTGCATATGTGTGTGTATATCTGTATATACACACACATGTGCATGAATACAGTCACCCTTGCGTAATTAATGTAAAATACTTGTGAGCACTTTAAGAAAAGTTTCCTGCAGCTATAGCAGAAGAATTTTTATAAATAGATTTACTACTTGGTGTATGTATAAACTGATACATATTACATGCTTCACCTTTGTACTTATACAAATACTTCCTTTATTAATAGTTTCTTTCTGTATAGTGCTGAAGAGATGCACCCGCACATTGCCAGCCATTTACAATCCAGAGGTTGACAACTAGGAAGCTATGAAGTCAACTCAGTAACAAGCTTCAGTCTATTCACACTTCCCTTAGGTTAAACTTGCCATTTCTTTACTTTTTGCACAATCTGCACAGAACTGACTCACTTAATTGGTAAAAATCCAGCACAAAAAGATACTGAGTGATTCTGAAAATTAATGGCTATATGTCTTATCCCTTAAATTTCCAGTTGGTAATTCTTTCTAGAGAGTCCCACAGGAAAAGCCTCAATGAAACTGAATACATGAATAAATTTTAATGAAATAAAATCGCTGTGCTATTGTCATTGGTGTACTGTTCTTCTTCTGATTGCTTCTGATGGATACCTGCAGGAAAACCAAGGAAAGAACAGCAAGGTCTTGGCTTATGCATCAAAAGAATATCTTTGTATAGGACACGGTGAGAAAGTTCTCTTCCATTCTAACATATTTCCTAATCCTTCAGGAGCTTAAGTGCCTGGTTTTAATTGCTACTGAGTAATCCAAAGTAAGGGACAGCATTATAAATCACTACAGTAAATATCTGTAACACCTCTGTGAGGTAACAAGTGACCTCTGGCTTGTGATCTCACAATTAAACAGCTAAGAGTTAATTGTTTTTAAAGCTATAAAAAACCCCTATCAATACCAAGTGCTCTGAAATGCACAGATGAAATGCAAAGTAAGAGGTAGATAAAAGCATTATTGCTTTCCTTGAAGACAAGTGCAACTTCCCCAACTCTGAAATAAAGAGAGGACAGGCCTGGATTTTCACACATGAGTGTTGACAGTGCCTTGGTGTCTGACAAGAGCTCTTGTTCCATCTTCATGACATAAATTGCCTTTCAAGCCAGACTTCAGAGCTGTAATGGAATCACAGAACTGTAGGGACTGGAAAGGAACCTCTGGAGATCAGGTCGTCTGACCCCCTGCTAAAGCAGGAACAGTTTGTACAGGATTGTCCCAGCTTCCTGATGCATAGTTACTTTGGGGCAATTCCAGCAAAGCTAAACTAAACACATTAGGGGAGAAGAGAGGGGGAAAAAATGTCCTGACATGCTACCCTGGTAATTAAACTCTTGCAGTCATCTCTGATCAAGAGGCTGTCATGAATGGACTTTCCTCACTTTAGACACGGAAAATAAAAGGCAGATTCAGGGTGTGAAATGGAGCACCTCAGTTGCGTGGGTTGGTGGAACTCCTCTGCTTCAAACTAGCGAGGGAAGGCCCCAGACAGAGGGAAACGTATGAGACACCTTCCTTGCCCCTGAAAAAGCAGAAATATTTCTTTATGCCTTAGGTGGTGATGCATACTGCTGGAATAGGAGATGAATATTTTACCTAATACCACCTCAGCTCTTTAACTTACACATCCGTTGCCCACTTTTTCCCACAGTGGCGAGTCTCATTCATGAAGGAGACAAACAGGGATTGTGACTTGTCAAAATTGGCTGGACTCCATAATATTTCAGCCAGCCCATTTTTCCAGCTGGTTGAGGTCCAGTGTAGCCACTGCTCATCTCAGTTTGGTATCATCTGCAATTCCTCCTTCAATGGTGAGGGTAAAGTAGAGCTCAGAGATAACTTTTCAGATGCCGTTTAGAAATACAGAGAAGACACTTATCCTTTTCATGCATCTTGCTATCCTGAGTGTCTGAGAGAGAGACCTCTTTTGCAGAGGAGCCTGGAAGTAGCTTTAAACACTCCTACTTTGTATGCATGCTTGCATTCTGTCCTGAGAAGCCTCCAGCTGCTGTTACACTGGGTTACTGAGGTGACCAGCCTCCCACCGTGGACTGTTATTGACTTGCTAGAAACAGGAAGCAATTTC
Organism: Zapornia atra; assembly: GCA_013400835.1. Classification (NCBI taxonomy): domain Eukaryota; kingdom Metazoa; phylum Chordata; class Aves; order Gruiformes; family Rallidae; genus Zapornia; species Zapornia atra. The sequence continues at coordinate 206,439 of VZTU01003565.1, read as the reverse complement.
AAAGCCTTTTTCCATGCACTTATTGACTTTCACATCACTCCTTTAAAGGATTATTGGATCTTCAGAGAGTGACTAATGAGGTTATTGCTAAAGAATTCATTAATCCTGAAAAATGTCTGCCATCCATGGAGTTTGGCAAAGAAAAGAACCGCAGACTGATTTAGGACCGCAAAGTCCATCTAGTTCCCAGCCCCTGTCATGGGCAGGGACCCCCTCCACTAGCCCAGGTTGCCCAAAGCCCCATCCAACCTGGCCTTGAACACTGCCAGGGAGGGGGTAGCCACAGCTTCTCTGGGCAACCTCTTACAAGGCCTTACCACCCTCACAGGGAAATTTTTCTAACATCTAATGTAAATCTACCATCTCAATCTAAAGCTATTGAAATTGCTTCCTGGTTCTAGCAAGTCAGTAAAGGACCTCAGAAGATACTGTAGGAAAAACAAGTATAATGAATCAATGGAATTTCAAGAAGATAGTTATTATGAGCAATGCATCTTAGGGAGTGATAATAGATTTTGCTTTCTTAACAGGGCTGAGATGCTAGAACAGCAAGAGAAAGGAATGGTATAAAAATGTACAAGAGACCAACACAAGCTTAAGCCCTTGTTTTTCTGCAGAAGTCTGGTTCTGATATATTAAGATAATGACAAACATGGGGAGGCCACTGGGAAGATCAAGCCTAGAGCACCCTGCTCGCAGAAGTTGAGGGAGCCAGGCTTGTTCAGCCTGGACGGAGGACAGCTCCAGGAGGGTTTCATAGCAGCGTGACCCTGCCTACCTGGAGGGTTATCAAGGAGCCGAGCTGGGCTCTTCACAACAGTGTTCTGCAGGAGAATGAGAGATGGGCATCATTAATTGAAAGAACAGATTCCATCTGGATGTAAGGAAAGAAATTTCACTGAGGACAGTCAGGCACGGCAGCAGGCTGCCCAAAGACCTTGTGCAGTCTCCATTCTTAGAGGGTTCAAGACCCAGCTGGATAAAGCCCTGAGCAGTCAGGTCTGATCCCACAGATGACCCTGCTTAGAGCAGGAGGTTGGACTGAGGGTACTTGAGGTCCATATCAAAATAGCTGATTCTGTGATCTTACTTTCCTTTGCACAGCAGTTTTCTAGAAGCTCATCACTCTAAAGATGGTTTTTTACCTTAACTACTTTAACTATGTCTGTCTTTACAATGAAACAAGCTAACTTGCCAGTCCATGTTCATATGTCCAAATGGTAAGAACCTAGAGGCAACCAGAAAACCATCAGAAAAGAAGCCGAGGTGTGCTACTTACTGTGCAAGACTAAATCCTCTTACAGCTTGTCCCTTAGCAGAAAGATAAGCTTTTACATTAAGAGGAACAACACCCTGGAAAAGGAGTAATGACTACAAACAATTCCTAACAATTCCTGCAAAAGGAATGAAAATCCCACACAAGCCTGTCCAATCTGGGGGATGACCTGCCGGAGAGGAGCTCTGTGGAGAAGGACCTGGGGGTCCTGGTTGAGGACAGGTTGGCTATGAGCTAGCAGTGTGCCCTGGTGGCTAATAGGGCCAATGGGATCCTGGGGTGCTTCAGGAGGAGTGTGGCCAGCAGGTCGAAGGAGGCGATCCTCCCCCTCTACTGTGCCTTGGTCAGACCTCACCTGGAGTACTGTGTCCAGTTCTGGGCTCCCTGGTATAAAAAAGACAGGGACCTCCTGGAGAGAGTCCAGAGAAGAGCTACAAAGATGATTAAGGGCCTGGAGCATCTCCCCTGTGAGGAAAGGCTTGGTGAGCTGGGACTGTTCAGCCTGGAGAAAAGAACACTAAGGGGGGACCTTATTAATGTCTATAAATATCTTAAGTATGGGATGCAGGGGGAAATGGCTGGCCCCTTTTCGGTGGTCTGTGGAGACAGGACAAGGGGCAACGGCTGCAAGTTGGAGCACAGGAAGTTCCGCACCAACATGCGGAAGAACTTTTTCACAGTGAGGGTGACAGAGCCCTGGGACAGGCTGCCCAGGGAGGTTGTGGAGTCTCCTTCTCTGGAGATATTCAAGACCCGTCTGGACGCCTATCTGTGCAATAAGAGCTAGGGAGCCTGCTTTGGCAAGGGTTGGACCCGATGATCTCTCGAGGTCCCTTCCAACCCCTATGATTCTATGATTCTATGATCTCTACTGCCAGTGTTCCCATTCATACTAATCTATTCCAAAGATCACATTACTTCTTCGCTGCAAGCGCCTCCATTCACACAGGCTCGTGTCCAGAACCATGTTGAGAACATATCGCTGAAGTGCTGCATATCAGAGCTAAAAAACGTGTGCTAAGCCAGCCAGACATTTCCGAGATGTGAACACATGCACCAAGTTTAAACTGCTCCATACATGGTGGAAAAAACTATGTCATCCGCAGGACGACATCCCTAATCCTTTTGCAACTGCATCTACAGGGTGGAAAACTTCAGGCCATGAGAAAGGATGGTGCTTCCCCTGCCTACAGCAAGAGCATATTGCTGTCTGTAAGCAATGCAGGTTGTTAAGGAAAAAATGCTTATATATTTTAGTACAAAAATGGTTATGAAAGTTATTAAAATACCACAGTAATGAGTTTGAGTTGGCTATGTATATTACATTTTCAAGTTCTTTATGAAAACTTAAATATATACATACCCTTAAAATGTAGAGAGCTTTTTGCAAATTAAAAGTATATGGAAAAGAAGTTTAAAGATAAAATATTCTATTATAAATCCACAGAAGAAAGTCTTATCTGAATTACTGACATGGGTTGCTGAGACAAGGAACCATAGAAGCCAGTAGAATCTTGTCAAGAATAAGTGTGACCTGGATTTGCCTCAGAATTGGAAGGCCACCTACTCAAATTTGTCCTGGTATGTAGATGCAATCTATTTCTAAAGGTGGAACAGCTTGTACAAATACAAGTATGGGGAGTATTCCCAAAGACAGAGTGACTTGTACAAATAAAGGAATAGCTGTCCATAGAGTAATGTAGGATTAGGTGCATTAATGCTGGAGGACTTTGCTTTATCAATTTGATTGATACTGATTTTGTAAGTGCTCAAAAAATGCAAGTCTGCTTGTGTTCCTCTAGCTGCTGTCTCTCTCATTCTCTAGTTTGTAGACAAGCAGTAAAAAAAAATTTTAAAAATCTCTCCTGAAAGCAAAAGTAACTTATTTTGTACAGAGCATTATGTTCAAACTACCAGAGCAAAAACTAAAACCTAGATGGAAAAAGGACAGCAAAGATTTCTTTTCTGGGATGGAATGAACTTCTCACGACTGAACAATTTAATACGTACGACTTGTAACTTCTGTGCATGGGTCTGTCATCTTTTTAAATGCCATTAAACCTCAGTGTCAAAATACCTATTAAGTAAGTCACTGTTGTTGAGAAAGAGATAATAAAAATCAGGTAGATTAATGAACTGTATGGGAAGCCTCACTCCAGAAATAATGAAGCTCATAAACTGAGCTTTGCCATTTACATCCACGTCCTAAATCAACCAGGCACTTTAATACACCCAGCTCTGACCAAGAGTAATTTACCAGCCATGGAGAGCATCAGTCAGAACTTAATAAAGTTCCCTGTACATTCAGTTTTTGATATCAGGTCTTATATAAATAGAACAACAAATTTTCAAAGGACGTTTCTTTTCCTCTTCCTTATGGGGGAGTAACTCAACTAATGTTGAGTACCTCGGAAGCAGGGCACTTTCCTTTTGGCTTCCAAACAGTCCACAGAAATCCCTCATGAGGCCCACATAGCCCGTTTGTACAAAGGATCGTGTTCAGATAACAACTGGGGATGGGATTTTCTGCATTTCTGGTAGGAACACACATTAGATGGTAGAGATGCAGTAATAGGTCATAATTATTCTCATGGGTATATAATCACTCCAGAGCCTGCCAAAAACAATTGCTTCTGGACTGATAGAACTTCCAAACCCACCTACTTAATGCCTAAAACCGACAGCTGAGCATCTGGACCAACATTATGGCAGTATGAAAATAGTATCATCTGTGTCAATAATCTTCCGCTAATATCTCTGGTCATTGATTTCTGCTATCATTTTAGAACATAATTTTATTAAGGAGATATCCTTAATCTCCTTTTATTAAGGAGAAGCCATCATTTGAGATGAAAAATGAAAAAAAAATTAAAATTCTGTAGCTACTCACAATATGCACAGTTATATTAAAACAACTGACTTTTTAATGTACAAATAAATGCAGTCTTGGTTTTTTCATGTGGTTGTGAAGGTACATATGTTCAATAACTGATTTTCATCTGCTGTATAATCACTGATCTCTTGTTCAAATGCCATTTTGGATGCAACAAATTCTAAAAATTGTCAGATTTGGACAAAACCGAAGCACTATTGGACTATAATTCACAGCAAAATCAAAACATTATGGTAGCTGAAGCTATGCACTGTAAAAACCTGTTCAGACAACAAACTCAAACAGCCAATGGAATGTTAAAATGGAAGACAGCAAAACTGATTTTTTTATATGCCTTTTCATTCTGCTGAATTCCATGAGATAAACCAGCATCCCATTTTAAAACTAGCTAATGAGGATTAATGAAATAACAGAGGAAGAAGTATATTCACAATCTTGAGATAAAATTGTGTCTTGGCATAAGTTAGAACAGATTTCTTATATTCACATTGCCCTAAATAGTCTATGTTTTTTCTGCACAAATAATCTTTTAGAAATATTATCTCATTTGTTTCCAGGTAAAATGTTATTCAAGACTGGATGCTGAACTAGATGAAGCAGTAATTTGTAAAATTTATTATTTTAGGCTTTTGTGCTGCAAGAGATGCCTTTTATTTCCATTCAGATAACTCCACTAGAAACTATTAAATTATGAACTGCTGAAATGGCTGAAATTGTGAGGACCTCAAGCAACCCACTCAGGCCAATGGAATATTTGCCTTGCCTTCAGTTGCCTTCACATCAAACCCTGAACCCCCTGCCTAAGCTCCTGAGATCATTCTCACCTCCTCTGGTGACCCATTCTTAACATGATGCTCAGCCAGTGACCACAGCGTCAGCCATAGGCAAGAGCCGTTTGCACTCAAGAAGTAATACTGGAGGTTCCTCTGTGCTTATTAGATTCATCTCCTGCCTCAGCTGCACAGTACTGCATGGGCTGAACTCAGTCATAGAGTATACAAGGGAAAATTCATGTCAGTGGTCATCTGACACAGTTTCTACATGCCTCAGTTCACTAATTTGCTAAATGAGCAATCCATCCTGCAAGTAAACTGAAATGTTTAATGATGTGTTTAAACAGGTTTTAAATTCCAAGCTGGATGAATAAGCAAAATTACAAAAGAGACCACGAAATAAAATCCTGCTAAAATTCTCTTTGCATCATTTAAAATGTTTTAATTTTATAATGTTGAGATGGGCTTCCCCAAGCTCTCAGAAAACAGGCAGCTCAGTAAAGGAGAGAGGAGGAACAAGCCTCTTATGAGAATGGCACACTCATTTCTAATGCCAGGAATAAACCAAAATTGAGAGGCATTATGAGCTCTCGCCTGGGCTTTGCTCCTTTACAGTGCTCATGGATCTACCCGTCTTTTAATTTAATTCACCAGTACAATTACTCTTCAAATATCCACCTCTAAAGTTTAGCTTCAAAATCCATTTCCAATTTACATCATTATATTTAAAAATCAATCCTGGTTTCCTCAGTGCCATACAAAAAAAAGAGAGAAATTTAATGCAACATTTCCAAGGAGAGTAAACGGATCCTTTACTGGAGAGCTAATAACACTTTTTCCACCTTATGTCTTTGTGGTTGCTTTATTCCTGGACTATCTCAAGAGTCCCACCATTTCTCAACAAGAATGTATTTCTAGCCTCTGTCTACATACAGAACCAAACATTTTTCCACAGAACAGGAGCAAAATGCTTACAGTAAGATCGGCTTTCCACAAAAAGCTTCCACTCAAACATGAACTAACTGGAGAACATTTAGAAACCACTGTGAAAGTTAAAAAACCCCCAACTAGTTTCATTTCTTCTCTGTGTGAGTTTAATTCAGCCCTTATTAAAATGGCCCTTTTTGCTGTCCTCTGACGTGATGAACAGAGACAATCTGGTGCAGTTTTTGCATCAGACTGTAGCAACATCCAGCTCAAAGGCTGTGCCCAGACTGGGGCTGCTCAGCCGGGTGCTGGCAGATGAATCCTCAGTCCCCAGCCCGTGATGTTCTCCATGCAGTTGCTGATTTGGGTGGCTGATGGATGATGGAGGTGATCTCCAGGCTACTGCCCTTCCAAACTGCAGCATGGACACCCCCGCTGGCACATGTAAACTCACTGCCGGTCCCTCTGCAAGGCACATAAACAAGAAACACTTAGCAGCTGGCCCATGGTATATCCCAGTGTCCAACTGTAGAACCACCAGCAAGCCCACGGTGGCCTGACATTATTCCAGAGACCAGAGCTATTTAAATCCGAACAAGCGATCGCTTTGCTCCTGTCTGGAACTGTGACCCGTCAGCACCTGCTGACAGCCCGGCAGATGCAGTCGATCTGCTTCCCTGGCGCAGGACAGCTGCCTGTGTGCGAGCTGCTGGCAGGAGGCAGCTCGGCTGCGCATCACACGGGCAGGGGATGTGGAGGGGATGGAAAAACGAGTGATGCTGCCGACAGAAATAACCGGGGCTGTGGTACGCCTAGCGCAGGCTCTGAGGTGACCTGCACATGGCACAGCAATGACTTTAAGGCAGCGGTAGCAGGTTTATGAGGGTGTGCTTCACAGACACACGCTGGGCAACAGGTCACAGTAGCTCTAGGAACAAAGGAACCAGAAAAAAAGGAGAGAAGCAGTCTATCCTACATCTTCTGTTTGCAAGGGAAGCTGCTGTAAAGCAATAGTAACATCAGGGTTCTGTGTTAATTCCCTTCAGATTACAGTGAAACATAAAGATAAAGCTTAGTTTCATGGGAACTGTGTCTGGCTGGACCTGCAGCTGCCTGATGTGCTTATTTAAGAGTAATGTGTTCTAGATTAGTTTCTCAGAGACTCGTTTCCCATTACTGTTTTACATGCACGCCAGAGGAGTGCTGCACAGAATCACCAAGAAAGGATACTGAGACTGCCAAGAAAAAAACAGTGCAAGAAGTGTAACAAATGCAGTTCTTTGCCATTGCTGTCCCCAAATGCAAAGCCAAAGCTGGTTAAATAACACGTGACAAACATGCAAAATGTGCACTTGTAAAAGAATTCTTCACCCTCTTCTGGAGGAGATAAGAATTTCTCACTGCCTGTATAGGGCAAGAATTACTTTTGCTGCCTCAGTTTAACATATCAAGCAAATTCGGATTAGGGAGGTGATGGGAGCAGGAGGAAGGCAAGTCAAAATGCCTGCCTAACTCCTTGCTCTGGAAATCCGGGCTGGGTGTCCTCACTGGGGTGCACAGACAGATGTTCTACCACAGGGTCAGACTGAAAGAGTAAGTTTTCTGCGTTAGTATTTAGCCCACACATCCCCAGAAATGTGGATTTATACACGGACTACCTGAATTTAGCTTTGAAAGCCAGAAGTGGTTTGGCTACAGATGTATCCTTGTGTGGGGGAGTGGGGAAGGTGGGGAAACAGGTCAAGTGATAATATCAAGAGAAATTCTCTCTTGGTTCTTCTGTTCTCTGTTCAGGATCGCAGCATGCTTAACTGGATCTTTCCAGCCCAGAGCAACAAACCTAATTTATAATGTTCTTAATTGCTTTTCCTTTTCTTCTCCCCCAGCTGGCAGATGGACCTGTACCATATCAGCAGTGCTTTCTGTTTTTCTTGCTAGAATGATAATAAAACCAACAAAATTATTTTATTTCCTGATCTGTGCACACTGCAAAGAAAGTAAGAAGCATTTGGTCTTTATTTATTTTCATTCTTAGCTCTTGCCTTGCCTGAGATCTGGAATTATTTCTGCTTTTTTTCTTTCCTTTTTCTTTTATTATATGGAGTTCTGAATTATCTCTTTTAATTGTCACAAAGAAAGGTTTTTGCAAGCAAGCCAAGCTTTGCTATGGATGTAAAAGGCAAAGGATGCTGTGGGACAGCACACAGCAAAGCATGCTTGTAGAGTCTACCAAGAGGTAGAGATAAAAGATTATGTCTATCACATGTATTAACCAAGAAACAAATTAATCTAAAATGAAGATTTTAGTTACAATTGCTTGCATTTAGAGGTAAGCTAAAGATTCAACTCAAAGCAGACACCCTTACATGTAGCTACGCATTCAGTAATCTTCACAATTCTAGTATCTACAGAATCAGCACAAGTCTTTTCTGCCTTCTTGCTGTTTTACTGGGCTCTGGAGAACTATTGAAGAGCTGTATTTGTCCCCAGCTTATGGACTGAACCTGCCATCATACTTTTGGATATATACATCATTGCCCTGTCCTTATGAAAAGGATATCCAAAGGAATATGAGGTGCATTCAAATTCAAGTTTTAAAAACTTCAAAGACTGCAAAATCTTAAGGGGTGGTACAGGTGACCTGCTAAGTGTTGCTGTGTTACACTATGTGAAGGAAAAGATGGGTGGAACTGACTTCAAGGGGTTTTGGTATGAGCCATTTTGAATTGGCAGTGAAGTCAGGCTAAATAGTCCCTTCTGATAGGAAAGATTATAAACCACTACTTATTATTCAATGTCTTATATAAAAAGCAGCAGGATTTTTCATGAGGTAATTCTGAATGTTTCACAGTTGTATCTTCCTCTGGCATTATGCTGTAGAAGGAAAAAATCTGGTTTCTCATTTAGAAGCCTCACAGTCCCAGGCTGTGTGTGGAAAAGGAATGTACAAATGCATGAAAAGTTCAGCTTCTCCTTGCAGAAAGGGACTGAAGAAAATTGCTATTTCCACCAGGGTGGCTTTGATTTTAGAATTATTTTCTTTTCCAGTGACTGGTCTGAGGAGGAGACAGTCATAGCAGATAGCATGGAGTGCTATGCTGCGCCCCAAAGAAGGCTGTGAAGGAGCATTAACTTATTTCAGCTAGTGTTTCTGCTAAATAACATTAATTTAAATACACTTTAAGTGTGGAAAAAAACACAAGTTGGGACCATTTCATCCTTGGAGCAATACAACTGTTAATGGCTGTGCTTACAGAGCTCTGTTTGAGCCAGCTAGGAGAACACAGGGCTATGACTTTCAGTATTTTCCTGAGGTTGAGCAGGGTGCTGCCCTCTCCCAGGGAGTAAAATGGTGATAAACCATCCGTGGGGACCTCAGCGTATCAGAGATCAGCACCAGAGGGAGATTCTGCCTCTCAAAGACAGCTCTAAATCACCAGCCTGCCCTTAGGACCATCATCACAGCTCTGGGTTAGCGAATTCTGAATCCAGACCTTTCCTTAATCATCCAGTTAATTATGTAAATCCCAAGACTTTTATATGACTCTGTTCTCAATTAGGCAAAGTGCAAGTGCCTGAATGGGTCAGAAGAGCCAGAGTTCAATTTGCGCCACTGAAAATGGAAGTATCAGATTCAAAGTTCACACCCAGATCTGCTATTAAGTAATGTCTGGGTATTTCATATGAGAGAGGATTTTGGTTTTAACTATCCATCACCTCCTGGCTGAAAGAGTGCATTCTCTTTATCTGCACTGCTCATACATTATTTGCAGGCACCAATTAATCTCTTGGCGATTTCTCCCAAACACAAGTAAACATAGACAGCATATTTTCTCCAGAATCATGGAGATCTGTCCCTCTCCTCCCTTTTTATTCACGTTTGTGTTTTTAAGACAGAGTGTAATATAGAGGTGGTGGTGAAAGTACCTATGTTTTCTGTATTTCCTGGTGATGTTTTTCTGCCCACCTTAGTTGGGAACAAGAGCGGGGGCCTTACAGTTGATGGGAGCATCTGCCTCCCTGCCAGCATGGCTAGAAGAGCGTCATGGATCTGACTTCATTATCACTTTGTTCAAACTGGCAGGGGCCACACTCTCTACCAGCCCCTTCAGTCCCCCTGGTAAATCTGAGACTGGCAAATTTGCCTTCCTTAGGCAGTGGTGAGGAGAAACTCCTGCTAATTTGAGCTCACATACTCTCATGCATCCTTTGCAATTCACAGGCCAAGTCCTGCACAGGCCAAACTGAGTTGGAAAGTCTTTGTCAGACCAGTTTCTTCAGCAGCCAGGGGGCCTGGGGATTGCTTTGTTCATTGCCCTGTTTGGGAGTGTCCCAGGGAAAGAGTGCATGAGAGTGTGATTAACAGTGGATGGTGCAGCAGTGTAATAGCCCTAAAATTCCACAGGAATGGGATCAGAGGGCAGGTATTTCTATAAAAAGAGGAAAATAAAGCAATCTAGTGAAGCTCACAAAATTAGTTACAGTATTCTGCTGTCAAACGCAAATATTGCAGCTGAAGAAAATACTAATGAAAGAGGTTTTGTGTGTACTGATCCTGAAGTATGGTTTGCACAGCCTTCTTGGCATCTTGTCTTAGGTTTATCTCAGACCACATTTTTCTTGTGCAAATACACTCACTTTCTTCCCATTGGAAAAGGTAAGTGTTTTCCAATCAGCTACAGAAGTAAACATGGACTTAAGTCCACCTCTATTTTTGATTTTTATACCTCTTAGTATTTTGCAGAATTATTGCTTCAGTTTTATCGTACTGAAAGGGAGGTAAGGTCCATTCAGTAGGACATATAAGCAATATTGTCCAAGACTAAATCTAACAGCATCCAAATATTTTCCCATTCTTGTGCCTAGGAACCTACTATTATTGTAGTATGCTTATGATTGTGTTCAGTAGTGGTAATTCCTACCACGTTTATCTAATCAAATCATCCCAGTCTTTTCTTTTCCCAGCTTCTTAAGCAAAGGACTTGGTCTCCTCTGCAAACGCACATTTCCACCTGCCAATGCACACACACAGTTCTTGTCATTCGGGACATTTGTCTGATGCAGCCTTTCACAGGAGGAGAAATCTCAGTTCTTCCCATGCCTGCCTCCTCCTCCTGCATGAGAACTCCACTGCAGCAGTGAAGGTCATATCCATTATAGGTTCTATACTCCTTTTTTCCTAAAAATTCGGAGGGATATTGAACACTCATATTTGCACGTATGCTGATACCATGTGCAGAGCATATTGGCTCCTATCAGTCTCTTATTGATTCATACCCCAAAAACGAGCCACTGGAAGCCGGTTGCAAACTCGTTCCTATTTTAAACAGAGCTTCAGTAAGGCCAGTTAACAATTCGCTTCCAGTGTAATGAGCACTGGAGTCATTAAATAAACACTAGGTTACACAAATCCATATTTATGACTCTCTGCAGCAAACAAAGCTAGAGTTGCATTTCAAAACAGATCACAAGAGGTGAGACGAATACTGCATGGGGAGCAGGCAAGGATATACCACAGAAAGAACGGTGACTCCTTCCTGTCCTCAGGGTAAAAACATGAGGGAGAAAACCCGCTGAACTATTACTGAGACTGTAAAATCGATGTAGACAGAGTGAGGTGAATGTCATAACATCTTGTGTAAAGTACTCTACATTAATTGACAAACAAGATGTCCATTTCCCTACTATATTCAGAGAAATATTGTTTAAAAAAACAAATTGAAAATGACAAAACCTATTACCAAAAATTACTTGAAGCCTTTTTTTTTTTCCTGGCTCCATATTCTGCCTCCCTCCCAGGAGGATTCAAGGTCTACAAAATCCTTGGCAGCACTGCAATTTTTTTGTCAGCCTCTCCATTTGGAGGTGATTATTTGGGGCAATGTAATTAGAGGTTTTGCATACAAACAGCAGTAATATGCGATTGAAAATTTAAATCGTGAGATTTCAGGGGTAGGAGTGTTTGCTGAAAATGTGCTGTACTCAATTCAGCCATCAAAAAGATTTCCAAATGAACTTTTTCTCTCTTTCATCTGAAACAGGAGGGAAAAGGCACACCATGGTTGTACGTTCACAAGGTCCAAAAGCAGAAATGCACCAATAAGAAAGGAAAACAAAAGAAAACCTGACTAAATAAATAGCTCATAACTGAGAGTTAAAGATTAGATTTGCCTCAGAGAAGCATAGGCTATATACAAAGATTAACAAGTAGGCTGGAAGTAACTGCAGTTAGCACTCCTAATCTGCTCATTACATGTATATACTATACGCCACGCAAAACATGCCTGTAGGGCTTGCCTCTCCTCTCACCTCTTGCTTTATTTGCTGTGTTCCATGGGTGCTGTTAACACAAGAGTAATGCTGTGGAGAAAAGGCTGAAGGCCTCTCTTTTGTTTTTACCATGCATCTGTGTAACGCCTTGTGTAATGACATGGCTGGGCACAGCTCCTGGGCTCTCCTGCATTGCACATGGTTGATGGCTTTCCAAAGAAAGGTGAATAATGGCTGACCTGCTCCCCAGAATGTGTGCTGAGTTTGTGATTTCCTAGAGATTCATAACCAACACCCAGCAGGCTCTGCAAAGAGGGGGGCATCTGGAAAACATGCAGTAAAACTGAGACTCCTCTCCTTCCCCTCAGGTATTTTAAAAGCTGTAGACTGGCCTTTAACAAGCACCTCCAGGCACCTCACACATCCTAAGAGACTGGAGAGAACTGAGACTATGTGTCCTTTGCATCGAAAACAAAAGGAGAGTGGCCAAACTGTTAGGTAAAGGTAGGTAAATTTAAATTTCCCTTAAAATGGCTGGAGGTAAGGACTTTACTAAGAGAGGAAGATAAGTACTGCTCTCTCCTCCCAGTAAGTCGGAAGAACCCAGTTTGAGCAGCACTTTTCCACGTATTCTGCCAACAGTGCAAGAATGGAATTGCTTCATTACTGAGGAAGTTTCATTGTCTTCTGTTGAAAGCCCTTGTTAAGTATTATTATTTAGTTATTTCCCTAGTATACATGGTTCGTTAATATCAAATTTAACTGACATTTTAGTTAAATAGTATTTTCCAGCTTACACCATTTAACTTCAACAGTATGCACTTACAGTGTGGCATGATGTAAGTAAAAAGCCTCTAAACTTGCTTTCTGGATAGCAGAATCTTAGCTGAAGTTAGGAATGCCCAGTATCTTCACCAGGAGTGACTGTCCTGTGAATGAGAAAGGTGCTTCAAAGCAGATCACACTAATTGTGTGATCCATCATACGTACTGAAGTAGGAGAATATAAACCATAAGAAGTAACTGGAAATTTAGATATGACTTGTTCGCCCTCATTTGTACAGAGAATTAGGAAGGGTAATTTGTCAATTTAAAACATTCTGTCATTAACAGAAATAATGAAGCTTATACTCCTATGAAGTTGTATAGAAAAGAAACCTAACGGAGTCCTTCCCTCTTGTGATCATTAAATCCGCGTGGCTGGTTGGCTGTGCACAGTAACAAACTGGAAACATGGAAATGCCTGGAGAGAAACCAAGCTGAGCATCTATTGCATTAACTACTGTACACATAGAACAAACAATATTCCCCACACCAGAAAGCTGCCAAACAATCAAGGAGAAGGGCACGG
>VZTU01003565.1:146549-192074 GCA_013400835.1 Zapornia atra | reverse complement strand
AAAGAAAGAAAGAAAGAAAGAAAGAAGGAAAGAAAGAAAGAAAGAAAGAAAGAAGGAAAGAAAGAAAGAAAGAAAGAATCAGGATTTCTCTTTTACCTAGTCTGCAATGCCTGCTTTAATGTCATCCTAAAGAGAACAAGTCCTTTTCATTTTATTAAAAAAGTATATCAAAGCAATAATAAGTAGTTTGATCCCAGTATGAAAGAGCATTTTATGTCTGATTTTTTATTAAATAATTCCTTTCAGTTAATAACAATCCTATTTTCAAAGTACAGAACTAGAACTTCTCTGTGTGACCATTTTGTATAACAGCAGTAAGTTTGTTTTTATTTCTGCAGGGACAATAAAGTGGAGCCTTTCATCAACTACCATTTATCTCCTCTTTTTATGAGGATTCAAGGAAGTAATTATCAGTGAAGTTCAATGATCAAGGCTCTGCATAAATTTGCAGTAGAAAATAATCCTGACTAATTAATCTGACTAAATATATGATTTAAAATAATCCTCAATGCCAGTAGTTCTTTCTCAATCATTTGCTTTTATACTAGAATTTCATCTGTCCTTCATGATTCCTCTCTGAAATTGCACCCAAAAGAGCCATTTTTACCTGAAAATTTCATGATGTTTTGTAAATACAGCTTCAGGTACAAAGAGACAATATGAATGAGTTTAGGCAATGCAACGAATGGAACTGAATTGTTATAGGTCTCTGCCAGAGCTGTAGGGAAGTTGTCCCCAACCTATTCTTCTGGGGGAGGAAAAGGGGAAAGATGGGTCCTGTACAGTGGTTTTACACTGGGTTTTCATTAACTTGGTTGTGAAACTTGTTTTTGGCTGTGTTTTATTTTGAACAGTTTTTTAGTCATTTTAGGCCTTCATTCTCCATATTAGTTCTGTTGCCTTAATTCCCCAAACTCCTCAAAGACACACATGTAGGTCTGGAAGAACCTCAAATGTACATGCAGAATGAGTGATTTTAATGATAAGGTTAAATCTGGTACTTCATTGCTATGGTTGGTCAAGAGCTCTGCTGTGCTGCCTTTGGCTCCTGGAGTCCAGACTGAACTTTGATGCCCCCACTCCATGGCCTAGGAGCCACTGACCTATTCAACAGAATCCCCACTGAAGAACCACTTTAAAAAACAAAACAAAACACAATGACAACCTACAAGTGTTTTAAATGCTAAGGGAATAAGTAGCTGTGTCAAAAGTCTAGAGGTTTCAGAAACATCCTCTGAGAGCTGAGTGCCTCTCAGTGCTGGCAGGAGGACTAAATTGCTTCCTATATTTACCCTTCAATAAGCATTTGTCTGACATATCAAAAAAAGTGGCAAAACACGACCCCAGGTTGTAATCAGGTGGATACAAAGAAACCCAAGCCTTCTAACTCCTGTTCTTGACGCAAGCAGTCAAGTATCCAAGTACCTTCCCTTCTATGAGCTGGTGTCAGGAAGAGCCTGTAAACAGTACCTAGAATCTGACCCTGTTCACCTTTACACCTCCCCATCAGGCAGAGACCCCTCCGTAAATTGGCCAAGCAGTAAAACGTGCTAAATGCTCACAGTCCAAGGTTTGTCCCCGTGCATCCATGCTGAAAGCAAGTTTACCTCAGCCTCCCCCCACAGCCAACAAATATGCCCATATGAGATGTCCCTGAAGCCAAGCTGTTCAGGTGCAGAGGCACTCAGTGGGGCCTGGCTCCACAGGTGGGAAGGAAGGGTTTCCAGGACTATGTACTCAAACAAGTGATGGATCTTTTTCATCTTCCTCTTTCTTTCCCGAATGCTAATAAACTTTGTCATTGTTATTGTGTATTTTGCTTAGGGCAAGTTTAGTCTTCTGAAAATCTCTCACCTGCTCAAAACCCCAGTCTTTCTACTCTTGAAAAATCCTTGCCATTCCTGCAGATGTTTTACTGCAGGAGAAGCAGTTGCAGCATCCAGAATATAACATTGATAACACAGAAGATTATTCTGTTGTCCTGTATTTAAAATAACTGAAGTTACAAGGTCATCGAGATTTTTACTTATCCTTTGAGATTTGTACCATTTTCTTGTTACAAAGAGATTGCTTATAGAAGATGAAGCACAATGATGGCTATAAATGGCAGAGTCACGGGCAGATCATTCAAGGCTGGGGATCCACAACAGGATTTATACTATCTATAGTTATTTTTCAGCCTGTTTCTGTCTTGCATATACTTTATGTGCATTTATTTTCCATATTTTGCTTGTGCAGTTATCAATGTTAATAAGAATATGCATTTAATTTCTTCCCTTTGGAGACCCTTATAACATAAACCTACAGTAACTGTGAAGCAAACTATGCTTTGCATGCTGTGACTCATGTTTCTGGGCCAGTCTTGCAAACACAAATCCTAGCACAGAACAAAGTCAATAGAATGAAGTACTCAGACCTGAGCGGTGAGGGCCCTAAATGAATATACCATTTTGCCACATCCTGTTTATATGCCCACTGTGTTGGGTGTGATAAAGCAGTAGTCAAAAACAAGAGCTCAGCTGGAGACTCATAATTGAATTTGGATAAATTTTCCAATTGTTGTTATGCAGAAACGTATTTCCTACAGTGTCTGGGTTACAAAGTCATTGCTGGCACTTAGGAGATTAGCAGGAAAGGTTGAACCAGTTTGCAATTAGAGAGCACCACATCTGCTTGCCATTTGCAGTCCTCAAGGCTTCAGCTTTTCCTCCTGACAGCTGTCTTCTGCTTCAAGAATAAAAGATGGCTTGGGCTGTCATTTGTCTATCACCTTCAAAAATGTTGGGGGGTTACCTTCATGTAAGCTTCTGGGTATAGACACCTCAAACTTTCATCCATGAGCTATATTTTGTCCATCAGAGCAGCCCATTCTCACCAGTGCAGTGCAGGCTCCTGGCTCACAAATATAATTTGATGAAATGGAAAAGAAGAATTTGAGAGCTTTTCTTGAAGACTTCAGCCTGAATGCAGACACCTTTCCATCTGCAGATGGCTCTGAGGCACTGTGACCACTACAGTGTCTAAGCTCAAGCGAGCGTGGACAGCTCAGTGTCACACCTCGCTTTAGGCATTGAAACCCTCCCTTGCATCCGCAGGGAGCCAGGAACTGGAGCCTCACAGCAGGTCGTCTTGGTTTCTCAAGTTTCGCTTAACCTAGATGCCACAGTAGTCACGCTGCTTAACTTAGGTACTTATAAGGTCTATGAATATGCCCCTCTACACTCCCATGCCAGCTCTGACTTCACCTCTCAAGTGGTTACACATCCCAGGCCTCTGCAGAGCCTAAGGAAGGTCCCTGCGTCTGGAGCTCCCTTGCCAGAAATGATGAGTTTCATAAGCTCTAGGCTTTTTCTTTGAGCCGAGCTTGGGGAAAAGAGCTGACCCTCATCTGTACTGATGTGAACTGATAGTAAATTAATTACAAGATGCAAAGCTGGTAATGAAGAAGATTGGTGTTAGAGCAATTATTGTTGCAAAAAATTTTGGAGGATTTAGAGAAAGAGTGTGCACACAGCTGTAACGTCAACGAACAAGTATGCTTTGGCTATTGAGGTAGCTCGTATGTGACTGCATATATCTATTCATAGCAAACATTACAAAATAACACAGAGAGCCTAGATTGATCAGTCAACCTTTAGAGCACAAGGCTTCTGTGGATAATTTATCAAAACAAAGCCATTGTCCTGACATGTTTGCTTTATCAATTTTGTTTGACCTAGCTAAATAAACTCATTACAAATATTCCATTATCTTTTCCTATCTGTACTGGCATCACAGTATTTTCAGTACCAAGATAAAGCATTCATAAACGTGGATCTTTACATCAGCCTTTTAATAAAACAGATTACTGTCCACCAGTGGGAATACAATGGACCTACACAAGTCATTTTTTTTTCAGTAGTCACCCTTGTTATATTCTTGTCTCACAATAAATGCAAGATTATTAATCCTTCAATGAAACAAGGTTGGTCAAGTTACATTAGCATGGGGAAGAGCCCATACAGTTACATGTTGCTGGACAAACATGCTTTCAAATCAAGCTTAGCTTCTGCTAACTTGTTGCTGTGCCCATCCAGCAGCTCACTTCAACTCTCTGTGGATACTGCCCTAAATCCAGACACCTGTGATGAGAGTATGACCATATCAGACATATTACTGTCCTCTAATAGGTCTCATTACCTGGCTAGGTATCTAAAAGAACTAGTGACAACCTGTGTTTTCCTTATTATAGTGCAGATGGATGTAAAGGTTCCTGAATTGTATGTTGCAAAAGTTGTCTAAGGAAGTTATAGCTCATGTAAACCTGTAGTGCCAAAATCTTTTCTGCCAAAAGAGTCAAGTTCATGTTTATTGTGGTTTTGGCCTCAGCTGTGAGTTGAGCACCACGAAGCTGCTCTCTCTGGCAGTGGGGAAGGGGGGAAAAGAAAAAAACAAAGGCAAACCTCATGTGGGATAAGGATATTTTACTCGGACAGCAGAGAGGGAAATAACAATAACAGGACTTTATAGCAAAATATGCAAAACTGGTGATACACAATGCGATTTCTCACACAACTTCAGGCTGTACAGCTCAGGGCCATCCTGAAGCTGGACCATCCCCTAAAACTGGGTGTCCTCGAGCCATGCACTTCTCCCCCTAAAACTGCGTGTCCTCAAGCCATGCACTTCTCCCCTTCACCATCCCCCCTTTATGCTGACCATGATTTAATTGGCATGGGATACCCTCTTTGGCCAGTTCAGGTCACCTGTCCTGGGTGCCCCCCACCTTCTCATTAGCAGGGCAATATGAACAACTGAAAAGTCCTTGACTGCTTAGCAGCAACTAAAAACATCGGTGTGTTATCAGCACTGCTCTCATCCTAACTCCCAAACACAGCATTACACCACTGCTAGACAGAAAATTAACTCTATCCTAGCTGAAACCAGGGCAATGTTAGATGATTTATTATTAACAGGACTGAAGTCCTTCTAAGGCTACCCAGCCATGGGTTTTCACTTCAACAGTACCTTTGCATATCATAGAATCATGGAATCCTTTGGGTTGGAAGGGACCTCAAAGACTAAAACCTTAACACAGGGCATGGGAAATCACAAGCTGATACTTTGATTAATTAACAAATTAAAATCTAAGTTTTGTATTCACTGGTTCACGTACTCTCAGTAGGTCTTAATGGCGTGTGAGAGAAAACTTCATCCTGAATACACTTGCCATGTTCAGTAAGATGCCTGGAGGACATGGTCTGTCCTGTCACTGTTTTGCTCCTCACCTCTGGCTGAATATAACACAGAAAAGATGCCTAGGTTTAAATAAATAACAAGCAGATATGGAGGCATGTTATCACCTTATACACCTACAATTCTTTCTCAGTTTCCAGTAAGTGGCATTTTAGAGGTGGTCCTCCCATAAACCTTATCAGAGCAATCTCTGGTGTTGCTATGTGCTCTGTTCCATGGGGCAGCAGTCAGTATTTGGGTGTATGAGATTGCTCCTGGGGTGCCATACTCTCCCTGCTTTATGAAAGTCTCTGTACCATGCAGCAGTAGTAGCACAACAAGAAAACAAGGTCTTGTGGCAGTGCTCTGCTAAAACTTTTGAAGGGTTATTGGTAGGAAATCAAAGGGTAAGAGGGCATCAGGGGTGGGATTTCAGTCTGAGTTTGGGGAGCACTATGGAAAATTACATTCCCACGAAGAGGAAATAATCATGGAAGTGGAGTGGGGTCCTACTGCCAGGCTGAAACCCACAGTGATATGACCTGACAGATCATTTCAATCTTCATAAACTCATGTCTCTGACTGAAAGAGTTGGTGTCCTTCAGAAATTTGCCTCAATTAACGAGTGTTTTATTACTGACACAGTAGGTATACAGCTAGCTGTGTAATCAAAGCTCTTTGACAATTCTCTGATTGTACTGCAGAACACTTTAAAATAGCAGTACTCAGTAATTAGTGAGGAGACCAGTGGTGCATGTACAATATGCAATAAGATTTCAGCTCTGCTGTGCTACTACTGAAAGGCTACAAGACATACAGAAAAATACATTTATTACTCCTTTCCCTGATGTACCTTGCAACCAATGAAGATGCTAAAAACTGCCTTTGTTTCTCTGGGGAGAAGATTACAGCTCCTGATGCCATGATTGCTTCATCTATTTTTGCTGAGGTACTATTCAGTGCTACAATTTGTTCCACTAATTGATTCCTCCTACAAAAAAACAGCTGATGAACACCCATTTTAAACAGTATGCCTAAATAGGGTTATCTGCCACTTTTAAGGCTGCAGCTACTTTTGATTACTTAAAATAACAATAAGCATCTTAGTCATTCAGTTGCCTTAGGTAACGCTATATAACACTTGCATGTTCCCTCTCTAGTCCTCATTGTAGCCATAAGTATCTGAGGAAAAATTAATTTGTTATTCAAATTTTGGTTTCTCTCTGTATCTCTTGGTACTTCTGTTTTTCCATGAAATGGTAGAAGGCAGCTAGTATTAGCCATGGCTGGAAATGTCTTTGTGGGATGTCTAGCCCTTCACCCTAGTTCTGGCTGCTGTCAAGTCAGGATCAAAGATATAGAACTGCTTATATATGAAAGTTTTCCCATGCACATTTTTTGACAATTATGAAAGGGAGTTATTCTTGGAAAACTCAGTTGCACTACAGCAAACCTTTTAAATTTTAAGAGTAACAGCTAGAACAGTGTTTTTAACAACAAGGTACATATAGTGGTCCCTCCCTGTAAGGAAACTGAGGGGAAACAGTGCTGCAGAGGGGAGCAAATCTTCAAAGAAGTCCTAAGTCATTTGGCAAAGTGCTGTGGAAATATTTTTTTTTAATTGCAAAGGAAACACAAGAAGGTTTGGTGGGAGCAATGCTCCTCAACTGCCTTAACAGAAGTATGTCCATGTCTGTGGTGAGAGCAGGAGACTTATTTCCTACCAAGTGGTAACTTGTATGTAGGTGAGTGGTTGTAAGCAGGTAAATTCAACTGCCTTGTTAAGTGTCTGTGGGAACTGAAGGGGACAGGAGGTGCAGAAAGATGCCTGAGGGAATGAGGAGAGGCTGAAGAGCAGTGATTGATAGCTCCATCAAACTGCAGCACGGTTCTGCGCTGTCTGTCTCCTGCTCTTTATTCAGCCTCCGCAGCCTTTGATGGTGTATCCACTACATATTTTATGTTTGCAAGCTTCCTGATCTTACCATACAAAGGAACTTTGCAAAGTAAAAAAAACCAAATCCTTATATCAAAGAGTAAATCATGTATGTGTGTATGTGGGGAGGGGTAGGCGTAATATGCTATTTTTCATAAAAGTTTTGTATCTCTTTATATATCTCTCTGTAAAGATATGAGGTGAAGTAGCCACTGGGTAGAATAAGATTAGCTTTCATCTCCTGGCCAAATTCCATCTGAGGTAATTACATTCTTCCTGATGGAATATAATTTCAATTGGGTACAGTCTATTTCCTACCTCAAATTGCTTTGTTGTGCATAATGTGACCTCCTCTATTCTCTCCCCAAATGGGTGCATTCTGCTAACAGATGAAATGATCACTGTGTAAAGTAAAAGAAAATGATCTTAAATTCCTCTTGGAAACAGTAGTACATGTACACAAATCAGTACCATTTATGATTAGTATTGAGCAGAGGCAATACATTGTGAGGATTTCTTTGAGAAGATATAGCAGGAAGAAGAGAGTGTGGTAGCAAGCTAGTGATCTCTGTCTCTGCTACGTTTGAGTCAAGGAATGACAGGACATCAGTAGGGATTTGACACTGTGAATTACAGAGATACAGTTTGATGATAGCTGGATGTGGGGAAAAGTTTCCATGAAGTTGGTATCATTTCAGCTGTATCTATCAGTTAAATGCCTTGGAAGAAGGGATCTGTGCAGGTGGCTTGATAGCTCTTGTGTACAAAGCTGAATACTGGATTGACAGCTGGTAAGGAAAATCTTGGGTATTTAAAGGTAGGTAGAGGCCAAAAAAAAAAAGGATATATGTAATTTAAATGATTCTGCAAAGCATTTGGCACTGTTGCATTACATCCTTCTCTCTAAATTGGAGAGACATGGATTTGATGGATGGACCACTCAGTGATTAAGGAATTGCCTGGATGGTTGCACTCAAAGGGGTAGAGTCAGTGACTCTATGTCCAGCATCCAACAGTGACACGTGGCGTTATTCAGGGTTTGGTGTGGGGACTGGGACTGTTTAACATCATTATGAGTGACTTGGACAGTGGGATCAAGTGCTCCCTCAGCAAGTTTGCCAATGACACGAAGCTGTGTGGTGTGGTTGACATAGTAGAGGGAAGGGATGCCATCCAGAGGGATCTTTTCAGGCTTGAGAGGTGGGCCTGTGTGAGCAACATGAAGTTCAACAAGGCCAGATGCAAGGTCCTACACCTGGGTCAGGGCAATCTCAAGCATAGCTACAGCCCAAGCGGAGAATGGATTGAGAGCAGCCCTGAGGATAAGGACTTGTGTATGGATGAAAAGCTGCAAATGACCTGACAATGCACCTGTGCTCAGAAAGCCAACTGCTTCTGGGTTCCATCAAAAGAATCCTGACCAGCAGGTCAAGGGAGATGATGCTGCCCCTCTACCCTGCTCTGGCAAGACCCCACCTGGAGTACTGTGTCCAGCTCTGGGGTCCTCAGTACAGGAAAGACATGGACTGAGTCCAAAGGAGGCCACAGATTTGATCAGAGGGCTGGAGCACCTCTCCTCTAAAGACAAGCTGAGAGAGTTTGGCTTCTTCAGCCAGGAGAAGAGAAGGCTCCAGGGAGACCTTAGTACAGCCTTCTAGTACCTGAAGGGGCCTTATATCAAAGACAGGGACAAACATTTTAGTAGGACCTCTTCTGATAGGACAAGGGGTAATGGTTTTAAACTCAAAGAGGGTAGACTTAGGCTAGATACAAGGAAGAAATTTCTCACAATGAGGGTGGTGAAATACTGAAATGGGTTGTGCAAGGAGGTGGTAGATACCTCATACCTGGAAACATTCAAGGTCAGATTGGATAGGGCTCTGAGCAAGTTGATCTAGTTGAAAATGTCCCTGCTCATTGCACGGGACATTGGACTAGATGACCTTTAAAGGCCCTTTCCAAACCAAACTGTTCTGTGATTCTGCCTCTCAGGCTATCTCAGGTGCAGAAGTTACTTCAGATAACCCCGGTTGTAGCTAATTATATCTGTGACTAATGAAATGATGCCTGTTACTAAAATGTCATGTTAACATTAAGGGGCCAAAAACATACAACTTCTCAAAAAACCAAGAAAAAGTAAGTTAAAATCTGACAGCAGAAGATGATGACTTTAGGTTTGTCAAAGGATTACAGAGCTGGCTCAGGATCACTCCTGCAAGCATGCTATTTGTATGTCACAGTGTAGACAGCCCATGTGTTTACTAGGTTTTTAATCATATGTGAGTGCAGATACCATTTGACAATGGCTAAAATCATCTTGCCATTGAACAGGAATTGGGAACAAGTTTAGGACAGACAGTTGGTATTTATCACTTGGTCTTTCTCTTTTTTGTTTTTTTTTTAACAAAATGTGCTTTGTAAATATAAAATTAATTGTCTGTTTTAAATATAACTTATTCAATCAGAAAAGCTACCCAACTTAAAGTTACTAGAAAGCAGTGAAGCTAAAGAAGACTTCCATGCTTGAGTTTAGGATGATTATTTAAATAGTTGCAGCTTGACTCTTCCATAGTGATATGTGAAAGAATGCCTTATTCTGATTTCTGCTTCCATTTCTGCATTTACTTGGCTGGCTTCAAGTTATAAATAACTTTTAAAAAGCTGTTTAAAATGTGCTTAAGAGCTGGTCTAAAGTAGTTTGATCATTGTTAAACTGTTTTAACAATGTGACATGGGATTATTTTTGACAGAATCTTGGCACTTAACCAATCTCGAAAGCTAATTATTGCTTCATATGCTCTTCCACAGGGAAAGCCTTTCCTTAATAAAAGAAAGGGAATAGAGTTGGGAGTTTAGGTACACACAAGGAAGCATAATGAATAGTAATTAATTTTAATAAAAATTGAAGACTTCCTTTTACTTCCAGATTGTCTTCTGAAAGCAAAGCAGGAACACTGTACATCCTTCATCTGCCTTACCTATTGAGACCACAAGCTCTTTGGGGGGCACAGAGCACCACTTACCTCTTGGAGTTTCAGGATCCAGCAAAGACCACTTCTAGAGTGCTGATTATAAAAATAACTGCTAGGCCAGACTCCAAGGGGCACCAGGAACAGGGCCTGGACCTTCACAGAAGAGTTCTCAGAGCTAGTCTGAAAAGAATATATATTCAGTCTTTTTTATTCATTCAGACTTTTTGTACAAGCACTTGAGATGGTGATTCCCCTTCTCCCAACTCATCCTCTAAACACCTTCATCTCAAACCTGGCTCAGGTATTTGAATCTATAAGACAACCAGCTTAGTTATCTTAAGAGATGGAGCACAAGAAGGGAGATAGTTGGTCTTTGATTTAAGTAATTGCAAAGGGAGAAATTCTCTTGTGTTTTGGGACAAAACAAGGATGTAACAGATGTCTGAGTAGGTGCTCTATCCCACTTACTACACACCAGCAGTCTGTCTGCTAAATGATATGGTTTATGGAGAAAAAAACACTCTCCACATACACATTTCCCATGCAGTGTCAAAGGGTGAGCAGCAAGAATGTCCATTCAAAGTGACATGAATATCCAGAAATAGGTTTCAGAAGAAATACAGATCCTGATATAATAATAGTAGAGGTGGAAGATCAGTTAAGAGCATTCAATATGAAAATGAAACCCCCATTGAGGAACAAAGCTAATTATCTATCAAGGCCCCCAGTTTGAGAGAGAAAAGAACATCAGACCTGACCTTGAAGAACTGTGGAGACTTGCAGGAACTTTTGATGTGCATAAGTAATTGCATCGCATCTAGCAGCAAGGTTTAATACCCAAATAAGAATTAGCACTTGTAAAATATATAATTAAGTTACTGTTTTTAAGCACAGCTAATGTCCTTGTTTTTACAGCAGAAAAAAAAATTGTAATTAATTGCATAAAGAAACTCACTTTGACAGGAAAAAATATACTGTGAAGTTGACACATGGGGATGTCCACTTCCATTTATTGGAGTATTTCTTCTCCAGGAAGCAAACAAGGAGGGAAAGTAGTTTGATTAGATATAGGTTTTCTCATATTATAGTGTCCAAAGAAATCCTCAGCTGACAATTCGTAATGAATAGCATAACAAAATGAATAGCTTTCCCTATTTTCCCATCAACCTGGGGCATGGTCCACTTCTTGTCATCTTCTACTTGCAGAAGCACCCACCCCAGCATCCCCAGATGGCCAAGACACTACTTTAGTTCCTTCCACAAACTATTTGCTTAGTTTTTCAGGAAAACTTCATTTATAATCTAAACCTCATTATTCAGTTGATGATAACACACAGACAGCTTTCCTACTGGAAAATTAAAGAAATTCAAAGATTGTTCCAGCCATACATTGCAGGATTTCCATATGTTTATCAGAAATGTTTCTTGCTCTTACCACTTCTGTACAGAATTTGCAACCATTTTATCTACTTTCCAGACCTATATGTAAGAAAAACACCAACTACGTTCATGCAGCCCATCAGCTGCTGCTGCTGGAAATCCAACATATTTTTCAAAAGGGAGCTATCTGCCATGAGTCCTGTCCTGCTAATGGCCGGGGGAAGTAAGTGGGGCTGCTGGTCTGCTCTAATCCTTGTCAGAGCATCACATATTGATCACAGTTTGGCTTTCAGTGAGAAAAAAGTGAAGCACGAGCACCCAAGCATGCTTGGAGACAGAGCTGGAGCTCTAGTACCATGCAATTTCATAACTCTTTTCCACACCAATAGTAGTTTATTCTGTTTCTGGTCTTTTTTTAATGAGACTTTCTGAAGCAGCAACAGGCTTGTTCTTACTGTTGCCAGGCTGTGTCTCTCTTTCACCACATGTACTTTCTTGAACATGACCCTCTGAGAGACTTGTCTGCAGGGATTACCTTGCATTCCAGGGCAGGGCACCTACTGTTTATACCCTTTTAGCCTTATTTTAATCCTCACATGTTTAATAGTTTTAGAGGTTTATTGGTGAAAAAATACCAGTGAAGCTGGACAGAGACAGAATCACAGAATGAGTAGGAAGGAAAAGACCTTTAAGATCATCGAGTCTGACCATTCCTGTCCTATGCTAAATCATCTCTCTAAGTACCTCATCTACTCTGTTTTTAAACATATCCAGGGATCTCCCTGGGCAATCTCTTCCAGGCCCTGACAAAAATCTCAATGAACATTTTTTTCCCAACATCTAATCTGAACCTGCCCTAACACAGCTTTGTGCCGTTTCCCCTTGTCCTATCTCCTGTCACTTGGCTGAGGAGACCATGGCCCACTTCTCTACACTAAATGGTCTCCGAGACGACATCAGGTCATTTCACACCTCCTTCTCTTTCCAGCCACCGATCAGCTCCTCTGCTATGACCTTACCTGTTAAGGGCTGTCCTTGGTGGGTGCTCCAAGCTCTGCTGAGCACAGTGACCCATCATCTAAAAATACTTCCATTTGAAAGCAGGTAGTTTCAGCACCATGTGATAAAGTACATATAACAGATTTTTTTCCAGGCTGTAATATTTTAAAAGCATTGTGCAATTAACTGTAAGTATGGAGGCAAAATGACCTACTGTAGGGCATCCCAACCCAAGTGCCATAAATCTCAGTGTGATGGTTTAAAGTTGAGCTGACTTGAGGCTCCTTTGATGATACCTTTTTCTTGTGAATTGCTAGTCTGCCAAAATTGTTGGGACAAATCGCTCAAAAGAGAGACAAAACTTTCATCAGGACCATTTCTTGGATTCAGTCTAGAACTTCTCATCAGATTAAAACAAATCCAAAAACCAAAATTCAAAAGTTGTCAACAGTCCTGTGGGAGAAGATGATCACCAGGCTTGTAAAGATCCATGTTCAAACCCACATCCCTGCTTCAACCACTTCACTATGGGCTACTTCAAGGCAGGTTTCTCTGCTTTTGACCTGACGTCATTCTGAGGAACCTCCCCAAGCACAAAATGCAGCAGTACTGAGAGCAGCACTTTGCTTGTTTGGGGGCTGAGACCCGATGCTGTACTTTTATAAACATAATGCACTGTGTAGGTATTAAGTTATTTTCCTGAGCAGTATTCTTTGCTGGCCCAGCAAATATTAATTGCTTTATACAAAAATAGAAAAGCTCCAGTGGGAAACAAATAAAAAAGAAGCACCAGAGCTCAGGTCCTGATTTTTGTGCTAGGTACCTTTCACAAGCACCTGTATAAATTTGTTTGTACAACGAAGAAATATGGAATAGAAACAGACTGAAATTACACTCAGATTCCTTTATTTTGGAGTAAAAGAGTTCCACTGTAAGAGACCTTCATCGTTATTTTTTGGAACATGGTACGCTGCTTACGAGACAAATAAATAACATTGTATATAGAGAAAATCTGGATAAAGATCAAGATAAGAGAGGAAGAAGAATTGATAGAGTTGTCAATGGAGATTTGGCTCTTCACACCCAACACCACCACTGAGTACACAGTGCTTGCAGCCTGACCGGGTCAGCCTCATGCTAAGTGCCAAAACTGCTGAGAGCAGGAACACGGCTGTTTCACCAAGTTGGCACCTCCTCTCTCCACCGAGGTTATGTGCAGTTACACCTCAATACCCCATTTCCTCATTTTCTTGGCTGAAAAAATAAAGATAGTTACACTTTCCTGACTTCTGCAAGGGATAATGCAAGGATGAGTGAAGAGTTGGAAAAGGCTCTGAATGCTTCATCAGCTTACATTAGCCCTGTGCATTACTGATGCTGTTACTAACTGTTTAATGTGCACACAGAAACTTGCACTGAGCAAAGAATTCTCTGCTTCCTGCAGATAACAGTCCTGGATGGAGGAGTACAGAGCAGGAGCTACCACCTCCATTGCAGCTAATACAGCAGTTTTAATCACCTGCACCGTTTTATAAACTTGCTATCTCTTGGTTTTCAATTTTCACGGAATAAAATAGAATAGCTTTTCATGTTTTTTTCATGAAAGTTCAGTTATTCATCTCAGAGTTTGTTATTCTACTATTTGTTTCAATTTGCACAGAAGATGTTAGAGTTGTGATTGTTCACCAGAGTTGAAATAAAGGGAATTCTGCTCAGCCTATACCAAACTTATCTGTGAACTCTTAAAAAAAATCTAATAAAGCACAAGTTTTTTATCATTTCATTTTTATGTGATGTCATTACATTTATATACACTTTGTTTTGATAAAGAGAAAATATTTTTAGATAATCATTAGCTTTTTTAATGAGACTAATAAATTGATTTCTATGTCTGTGAGGATTTCAATCAATAATACAGTATTCTCATCTATGACTCAAATTTTTAAAATATATGTGAACTTCAATTTTGTCTTGGAATACATTTAGAGAATATAATTGCTCTTAATGAACCATGAAGAAGAGCTGTACCTTTTAATAAATAATTTCTAAGGAGAGGGCATAAAAGGACAGATATTCTTCTACTTCTGACTTTAAACAAGTTTTCTGGTTATCATCAAGATGACTGAATCATGTTTGTTCAATGTTCTCTGCTCTTTTAGAAATAGGCTACTAAGAAACAGTTGGGAATTTCCAAAAGAAACAAGAAGGTAGCAGGTGATTTGTGGTACTTAACAGGGCAATTAATAACAACTTGTCTTGGAATTTATTGGTATATTTTACTTGCTATGTATGTTCATCGATGTTTTATTTTTAGCCAGCCTTTTATGTGGCCAATTCCTTACATTCATCTAGCCCAATTCCAAAATTAGTGTACTGCATGAAAAAAATCCATTCAGTATTGGCATCTACTTTTCATTCTTCCCACTGAAATAATTTCCCAGGTGTTAATTCTCCTTCTCACTATCACTGCTTATTGTAAAGTACCCCACGAACTTCAAGTGCGAGTTACGCAAAGCACCTTGTTTAAAGCTGCTACCCTCTCTAAAACAAACAGAAACGTAATAGTCTGTGGGTCCTGATTTCCATAGGCAATAAATAATACCTAATCCTCATACTTGGTACAGAAAGGGGATCAGGGCTGCCCAGCTGAGCCACCAGGTCACAAACCTAGCTGTGAAGTTTGGATCCCAGGATGGTGTTCCACAGCACAGAGCTACAGTTTGGTTTGGCCCATGACAGGGGCAGGAGTCACCCAGAAACTCAAAATCCAGCTCCAAAACATCTTCAGATTAAGACATTATCTAAATAAGAGCACGTGGCCTGACAAATATATCAGGTTACATGTCTCTGCATTGGGTTTGGGAATGAGTGGGCAAGAATGATTTTACCAAGGGACACATATGCCAAGTCCAAAAATAACAGAGAACCCACATTTCCAAGGCCCACTCCCCAAAAACTTCATCAACAACTACAAAAACAAACAACAACAACAAGCCCTCTTCCTGTACTGACACGTCATGAAATTATAATTTTGATTTAAACTGAGGTGTCTGTGGGTGCAAGACTAGAAGATGTATGGATAACCATGGGCTACTCATATGAACAGGCTCTGTACAACCTCTGACAAAGGCAGCATACCAAACCAGCATTTGAAGGTTGAAGTTTTAATTTTATTCATGGTCTGTGATCTCCATCCTCCTCTATAGCAAGGTAATTTAGACAATTTGTAAATACAAGTAATTAAGCAGGTGTAAATAGCACCATGGAACATTTAAGTGTGCTCCTTTCCGCTGAGAACAACATAGTAAAATGAAGTTGTTAATTTTGTCATTTGTAGGAATCAAGCATTACAGATACATGCTAACACACTAATTAAATAGTCAAGATACTGTCATCATGATTTGATTCACAATATTTCACTTGAGAACAATCAAGATTCATCCATAGATACATGGGCATATTAAAATGGAATATTAAAATGATTATGTAAAACCCAGTCTAAAAGAAAGATATTAACTTTCCAGCTCTGCATTAGGGCTACGAAGATGATTAGGGGCCTGGAACATCTCCCGTATGAGGACAGGCTGAGTGAGCTGGGACTGTTTAGTCTGGAGAAAAGAAGACTTAGGGGGGACCTAATTAGTGTTTATAAATATCTTAGGCATGGGATGCAGGGGGAATTGGCCAGCCCCTTTTCAGTGGTCTGTGGGGACAGGACTAGGGGCAGTGGCTGTAAATTGGAGCACAGGAAATTCCGCACCAACATGCGGAAGAACTTTTTCACAGTGAGGGTGACAGAGCCGTGGAATAGGCTGCCCAGGGAGGTGGTGGAGTCTCCTTCTCTGGAGTTATTCAAGTCTCGTCTGGACGCCTATCTGTGCAATATGAGCTGGGGAGCTGCTTTGGCAGGGGGGTTGGACCCGATGATCTCTCGAGGTCCCTTCCAACCCCTACGATTCTGTGATTCTGTGATTCTGACGGAGGCATTTTTCTATCTCACACATATTTAGCCAAGCCTTTTTGCCACAGCTCAGATGCTCCATCAATATGTGGTGTAGGAAGTTTAAAGCAGCATTTGCAGGTGGTATCTTCACATATTCAATCATGACATGCTGGCTTCAATGAGGAAACAACTTAGACACCCGTGCCTACACATGAGCACACATTATTGCCTTGGCTAAGAGAGGGCTGTAAGATTCAGGAAGGCCACTGACACCCTGATGTGTGCAGGTGCACGCACAGGTCAGCCCACGCGTTCACATGTCCACATCACAGGGATGTGAAGCTTCACAGTTTCACAGGGAATGTGTTTTTTATTTCAGTGAGAAGCCTTGCTCCAAATGGAAATGTAATGACCAGCATTGGCACCCCAAAGTAGCAGGGTTTACCCTACATTTCATCTCCCCAGCAAGCTGATAGGATCAAAATCAGGTGTTTGATACCACCTGCCAACTTCAGAGCAGATTGTGGTCCTGTGATTTTGAACATCATGCACAGCCCACCATGGCTCTTTGGCAATGCAGGCTTGGAAAAGTTATGGTTGGGGACCACACATCATTTTAGGCTGTGATGTGTGTCTGTACAACCAGGACAGTCAAGGCAGAAGGCAAACTCATCTGAAGAAATGTATTTGCTTAGAGACCTTAAAAAAACCCAAACAGTAGCAGCAACAACAAAAACCCCTAAAACCCCAAACTTCTTGTGATCTGATCAGGCTTAGGCCTCAGAGCTGGACTGGTCTCCTGAATGCTGCTGGCACCTATATTACGTCTATGAGGCACGAGGGGCCCACGTATGAAAACCTGCATCTTATCTTGTGTCTTAGCTTGTGGTCCTCAGTGCTTTCTATTGGTTCAATGATTTGGTGCTCTGTTCCTGTGGTGATTTGGCTTCTGAATTTAATTCTTCTCCTGCAGGTTGGAGAAATTGTTTATAAGGAAAAAGCCTCTTACAGAAACCCTTGGGGAACAATATCACAGCCATGATAGAGACAGCCAACGTTTTTCCAATTTACTTTTCATCTGCAAGTGTAACCAGATCAAAACCCTGTTTTAAAGGAGAAGATATTTGTCAGACAGAGGTATAGATTGTTTAAAAAAAAAAAAAGAACTTTAAAAGTGTCAGGAAGACTTTTGCCAAATTTTTTGTTGCCAGATTGGGAAGTGTGTGCACTTTCCATGTGGGTTTCACCTGTTGCCTTACCAGCTGTGAAATGGTAGGAGAGGATTAGAGGTGTGACTTATCAAGAGAAAGTGCTGTGTTTGGAAATCATTGTCAAGCATGTAAAAGGGAAGGTGTTACTTTTAAAAATGAAATATTACTCACCTTCTCTTCTTCACACTCTTACTATTTCTCAGCTCTACACAAGCTGGAAGAGAGTGGAGGGAAAAAGAAAAAGCCCTTTTTCATGTTTTCATCCTTTGCTCATGGAAAAAATTGTAACTTCATATGGAAAGTATTCCTGAGAAAAGCTCTACTTTTCCAGTCCTACCTGGAATGTCACAGATTAAGACAGATTAAAGGAACTGTCAGGAGTTTCAATGTCAACAGCACAGTAAAAAATAGAAACTAATTTTATCTGACTTTATCTTTCCCTAGTATTCTTATTGCTGTCTCTTCTACAAATCAAACACCCATTTCCAAATATTCCCTGATGTTGAGTAAGAGCAGGACCTGACAAAGATTGAAAAAGTCAGAAATGATCCTGCAGGATTCAAAAGATGGTTAATATTTCCTCATTTTTAATCATCCTGAAACTGTAATTGAAGATGCCATCAAAGTCATTTTCTAAATAGCCACTGACACTATGCAGCTGCCAAATTGCCACAGTAAATCCAGGTTAACTTTTGCCCATGACAAATGAAGCTTTTCTGATCTCTTTCTCTAGCTAAACTCCTTAGATTTTCACAGCTTCCTATTATAGACCATACAATTTCTTTCCATGTCTCCTCTGACTCAGGAGCCAGGTTCTTCTGCGTGTAGACACCATTCATATTTTTTATTCTTTTAGCAGCCCTTATCAGATCAGAAACCATACAGCTACTTTCTTTTATGTGTCCAGCCCTTACCTTTTAGTTTGTAATAATTTTCAACATGTAAAAGTCTCAGTGGTGAATGTCTGGAGAGAAATCCCACAAACCCTCAGACAAAGTAACAGAAATGCTTCAAATGGATTTCTCTACCATTATTAAACTAGAACACAAAATGCCATGACTTGTCCTTCCATTGGACAATGTCCTCATTGCTGCTTTGCTTTCCCAGTGTCTCAACCCAGTCTTTTGGGGAGAAGCATCATCAGCTGAGAGGTGGTGTGACAAACAAAGCGGATACAGTGCTAGCAAAGAGGTACCAAGTGCCACCTGACAGCAGCCATGTGCTGAAGTGGTAGATGTTAGTGTGTCTCTCACTGTCTCTTAGAAATATTTTCAGATTAAAGAGTAAATTACAGCCAGAGGACGACAGTGTGAGATGACAGGAGAAAATGTTACCATGGTTAATGACCTGTCCCACAAGCTGTTCAGCTGAGGCTCTTCACCATTGCACTACCTCATTAAAATTAAATATGTCCCCAAAGAGAGGCCAAATGCACTAAAAGTTACCATAAGAAATGGGAATGGTGCAATGGGGAAAAAAAGTCAACTGTGATTATGATGTTTGGTATATCAATCTGAGTACAGGATGTCATCTGCATACATAGGTTGGATGTGGGACCTGCCCCATGTAGTACAGGGCAAACCAGGTTTTCTCTGCTAACACAGTAAATAATAAAAAATAATTAAACTTTTCCAAAGATTAAGCTGTGGCTCTATATAAAGTTTCATGATGGATTACACCTTTTAACTGCACTGTCCAAGGAGTTTTATTGCTGACCTGCAATTTTCAGAGCATCTTCCTTGCTCCCAGGTAGAACAAGCTGTGATCTACTGCCATCAAGTTCTCCTAAGTTTAACAAGATGAGTGGGGTTTCCACAACTTTGACACTCTCATTGTCTTATGTTTTTAGGACTTTATGTGCAGTTGTTTTCAACTTTTATGACAAATGAAATATTATATGATCTGTTGTTACAGCTTTTCTCAATACACTGTATGTAAAAGTTAAATCACTCTGTTTTCAGGTGGCTGAAGAACAACAAGCTGCCTGAAGCCAGATGTGCTAATTATGATGTAGGACAGAAATACTAACCAAGAGACCTATGGAAAGGAGGGGAGGAGCTGAACTATGTGACAGATTCATGCACAAACACAAAACACTAACTGTCTAAAAAGGAAGGGGAGGAAGCTGCACTGCTCCACCATGGGCTAAAAACAGGAAAAGTTACTTTAGGAACCTTCACCAACAAACCAGACAATACACAACTCAAAAAGCTCTCCAGTGCAACGTAATTTAGATGGAAAAGTCAATTATCTTTTCACACAAGCTGGCTTTGATGCTGGAGGAGAATTTTTATGGTTTCCTGTGGACTTTTCTTTTTGTATCTGAGAAGAAAGCCAGAAAGAAAAATCACTGCTCTCTTGTAAGTTTTTTTGTGAACTTTCTCTTTTATCCTTAAATATTCTATAGCAATCCCTCAGATCTGTGGAAATCAATGCAGTTTAGCAAGGCTGACCTCTCCCTTGGGCCTGGTTGCTTTTCTGCAGAAGGGTGAACCAGAAAATCTTAAATTGCCTATCTCCTCTGGAAAATGGTGTTCTCAAAGACTGCAGGGAAATTCTCCAGTGAACCTGCTTATTGGCAAATACACAAATTTCCTACAATGAAGAAAGCTGCTTTTCTCAACATGTGTGCTAGTCCCAGCAGCTTCAGTGAGCTGGCAGCCTGGGTTGGTGGCATCATCATGAACAAACCATTTCTCCTCTTCTCTGACACACCTCCTCCTCCTGCCTGACAGGTTATGTGGGCAGACACATCATTCAGTTTAAACACACACAGCAGGAGTCCTGGGCAGCTCAAAGGAGGACACTGGATGCATCACTTACACATTAGCTGGACACTTAACTCCAACCTAAGCATCAGAGTCTCTGTTCCTAATCCAACTGGGATCCTGTGCTCCATCATGGATCCCACATCAGATGCACTGTTCACAGGTTCCCTGACAAAGTGGATGAATTAGATGCAGCCAAGTGGGGTGGGGAGCAAAACTCTTGCCTGAGCAACATTATCCCTAAGTCTCTTTCCTGCCTAGCAAATTTTGAGGTGAAGTTATATTTTGTGAGCTACAACAGTTCAACGGGTGAGCATCCTTCAGGCAGTGTGACCATCTTGGAGCTGTATGACCCTATTTCCTGAGTGCTCTCTAACCCATGCCAGCGCAGTCACCAGGGTTTGAGCTCCAACAGGGTTGGTACTAGCTCTGCTCTAGACCATCGGTGGAAGGGAGCCTTTTGAGGTTTAATTGCTTCTACTGACTTAATAAAAGATCCATCAGAAGTCTGCAGCAGCCTTTGAATTTACATAGAAGACTTAAATGTTGCACAAGGAAAGAAAAACAAAACACGTGATGATGAGCACTAGTTCTGCACTTGGAGCACACTAACATGCTCAGACACTAGGCTGTGCAATGAAATTCAGAGAGGACACTTTTCTAAGCTACTTAGAAAGAACTCCACCTGCAAAGCCATTTTTTATGAAAGAAGAGTGTGGTTTTGGGAAAGTTCAGTCAGACCATGATGCTGAACATTAGACAGGGCTCTGACTAATCTGTGCCACCTCCTCAGAAAAAGACTTCGATCAATTTTTCTGCTTTCATCAAAGGAAGACCTATTGTATCCCCTGCAGTTCAAGTTATTTTATAAAGTTTTACATTTACAATCAATAAGTTGAAATCAGTTCAAAGCAGTGAGTACAACTGCTGGACAGCATCTCTATACCATGATCCAAAATCCTGATTTGAATCAGCTTTCACTCTTACCTGATATGATTCTGACAATTTATCTTTGTTTCTCCAGGGTATTTTGCTTGTGTAAATGCAAAACACAGGAAAATGCTCAGTTCTGTCCCTTTCCTCACTACAAGAAGGACATTGAAATGCCAGAGCACATCCAGAGAAGGGCAACGAAGCTGGTGAAGGGTTTAGAGCACAAGTCCTGTGAGGAATGGCTGAGGGAGCTGGGGATTTTTAGTCATAAGAAAAGGAGGCTCAGGGGACACCTTATCGCTGTCTACAACTACATGTAAGAGGTGGGGGTCGGTCTCTTCTCTCAGGTAAGAAGTGATAGGATGTGAGGAAATGGTTTCAAATTGCACCAGATGAGATTTAAGTTAGATATCAGGAAGAATTTCTTTACTGAAAGGGTTGTCAGGCATTGGAACAGGCTGCCTGGGAGGAGGTGGAGTCACCATCCCTGGAGGTATTTGAAAGGCATGTAGATGAAGTCCTTAAGGACATGGTCTTTAGGTTGATTAGGCAGGGTTAGGCTGTGGTTGGACTTGATGGTCCTAAAGGTCTCTTCCAACCTAAGTGACTCTATGATTCTATGATTTTTGATAAGTGAAACATAAAAAACTAAGTGGGTAAGAGAACAAATTATTCAAATCCTCTGTGAAAAGAGAAGTCCTTTTTTACTATCACTTGTATGTTTCTACAAAAGGATGAGGGATTTTTCTTCCACGTTGCATATTCCATTCTTTTCCAAGTTTCTTACAAATTTAAGAACATAGGAAACCAAGGAAACAAACTCATTACCCTGGTTAATTTTATCTTGTGACTTCATCCCACGCAAAGTGTTTCCTTTGTCCAGTGCTTCCATAACCCTACTTCAAGTTAATGAGGAATGACTACAGTAAACACTAAAAAGCCTGTTTTTTCAGAGCTTTTGAATGTAACCTTTAGCTTTGTACTCTTTCCAGAGTGCCACGTAGATGAAACTAGGTACCAGAGTCTTCCCTCATCCCTTGGAAGGGAGTAGGACTGGGTTTTGGGTATGAGAGTCTTCAGGAATAACAGATTAACTGGCTACATGTGTTTACCATGGAAAATCAACTAAGGATTCCCAATATTCACAAAACACTTTAGCATGTTGATGATTTAAACATGTTTTTCCGGCATAGTTATGAAAACACTTTTTGGGAGACCTCATCACATTGTAACTGTCACAGTAATTTGCCATGCAGTCTGCAATACTCATTTTTAATTCTGGGAGTAATTAGATACCTCCAGGGACTTGTCCTGAATATATTTTCTTGTCTGTCCTGTATACTTGTTCAGACAAAATGATTTTGCATCTCTTGCACACTAGAATCACCATTAATTTTTTCCATTTAGAATTCTACAGTAATAGGATGGCTAAGACATAAATTGGCCTCTATACTCATCACTTCCCACTTCTCTCATCTTAGATAAATACCACTCGTGTTACTACTAGTTAATAATAAAACTGAATTAAATTTAAGGAACTCCATGTTAGCAGGGATTTAATATCAGCTTCCCTGAGGCAAGTAGCAAATGCTGGGTAAATGAGGATGGCCATGATAGGAAATGATCCAAACTTTTATCCAGGACTGGAACCAGCCCAATCCTCCACATTTCAAATATTTGTTTCCTCCCTGTGCAATTATTTCTCTCCCTCTGAAGAAGGGGATTTTCTCTATCAGGTTACTCTGTGTGGGCTCACCTGTCAAAGGCTACTCAACGTTTCTGACCAAGGCAGCTGTGAGCTCCAGTCTGCCCCAGTGCTTTCAGGGATCGCTTGAAGGAGAGGGTCCAAGCGAGGAGGTCAGCACCTGTACCGACAGGCACAGGAGAAGCAGCATAGTGGACAGTTCATGTAAGCATACAATGCTGAATATCTTTTGTCTTTTGCAAAGGGATAGAGAAGTGTGATGAACCAGGCAGGTTGCAATTCGAGACTCCTATGCTGAGAAGTCAGTGTGTAGATGTTTTTGTGTGCTCCCAAATTTCCATTACAGTCAACACAGATCCAGGCTATGAATTGGGTTATAAAACATGAGAGCCAAGAGCTATCTGAGATATCCATGGACACTCCACAGATACCCTAAGTTTTCTGTTGCCTTCATAGGTCTATGAAGCTCACGTGGTGTTTCAGATATCCCAGAAGGCTCCAGACACCTCCCTGGTCACCTGGGCAGAGCTGTACATAAGCGCAGGCACTCACAGGCAGACGTTGGAACAGAGGGACCAGCCTTGAACCCAGCCTGCCCACAGCTTGTCCTGCGGCCCAGGGCACAGAGGTAAACCACAGTGCTGAGTTGTTAGCTGTCTGAACTCATGGAAATGATTGACACAAAATCCTAGGCAGAACCTGGAACCAATGCAGAACTTTTCAAATCCCAGCCACTGATCTATGCAGTAAGTGGACAAGGATAGCTGCAGGGCAGAGGATAGAAATTCACAGCGTTCTTTTCACATGTCAGAATGGTGTGCCAAGACTGAAAGGTTGGAGAGGTGTGATTTGCTGGTCCTGATCCTGCAGATACAACATTTTATGGCCACCTCATCTTCTTTCATGGATCTGTGAAGTTAATAATTTCTTAACATGTAGTGTATCATGCTGGAAATCTAATTATTGGGTTTTTGTAGCTTTACATTAATTCAGAACAGATGACAGTACAATTTCTACATCTGTACAGCTTAAATTCCATTACATGTGCTACACAAATAGCATCTTCCACAGCTTTATTTGAAGTTTTCTTTCAATTCAGTTATATCAATAGCCTTAGCAGTCTGAAAAAACTACCTTGTAGGCCACTAGTCCTAATCACACCTATGGTTAGGTTTGCACTAAATTATAAGACGTGGGTTACACAGGTGATTCATGTGTAATGTTAACCATGTGAAAAGCATGTGAATAAACTTTTTTTTTTTTTAAACCTGTTTCACAATTGCAGGCTCCTTTCTAACCAGCATTCACTGGGTTTTGTACATCAGCTGTTTAATCAGGTCCTAAACGTGTCATTGTCAAAGTATCCTAATATCCTTTCATTATACCTTATGCCACTTCATTTCCAGTAGACAATAACCTGATGTGCCATATGTTTCTCTGCAGTTGTGAAGGTTATAGTTGCCATATCTGGAAAGGGAAGAAAAAGTCATGTCTCCAGGTACATTGTTCCATCTGGACACTACCTTTCCCTCAGAAATATTTTGAAGCCATTTGTTCTATCTAGTGTTTCTGACTCAGATAATAAGAGTCTTACAATGTCTTCTGAGGAATGCTTCTCAAAACTTACCCTATCCTAATGTCATCCTACACAAAACATGACTTTCCATCACTGCAGTTTCTCAAGCACTTGCCATTGTATTGTCTCCAAGTGAGTGGGTCACTCACACCTCTTCACACAGAGCAGGATGCAGCAGGTGTGCACTCAATCTCTGGTCTCTGGGGATGTTTTCTCCTGTCCTGCCCAGGACAACACAATCCTAGACTGCTGTGCCCTTGCAGCAATACCACATTGCAAATTAAGATTGATCTTGTCTGCACCATCACATCCATTCTGACATCATCAGCACATGATCAGCTTTCTCTTGAACACTTACATATAAAAAAACCACTTACTCTACCTAGGTTTTGCTGTCCCATTTAATACAAACATTTCGCCCACATATTTGCATGCATCTGCCAGTGCAATATTGTTGAGTAATCTGTAGCACTGACCTCCATCCTCTTGCCCAATCGCTTTCTTCTCAAGAGGATTGCAGTGGTTCTATTTACTATTCTATTTACTATTTACTATTCTATTTACTATTTATCACAAATTGGCCTCTTTTTTCCAGGTAGCTATATGATAAATGTGACCAATGCAAAGACCAATACAAGATCAATACTTTCACAGGGGCAAGTCCCAGCCCACAATGTATACACAGAGAGGTTTTAAGGTGGCCATAGTGTGGTGCATCACCAGCATCACTGCTGCTGAGTTTCCGACAAAGCCCATGGTGGCACAGGTCCCACCCGTTGTTGTGGGAATTTGTTCAGTAGGACTGGCAGAAGGCCTTTACCTTCTTATTCTTTCAGCCCACATAAAGATCTCAGGGCATATCTTCATTACAGAACCACAGACTGGTTTGGGTTGGAAGGGACCTCAAAGACCATCCAGTCCCCATCTCCTGCAGGGACACCCTCCACTAGCCCAGGTTGCCCAAAGCCCATTCCAACCTGGTCTTGGGCACTGCCAGGAAGGGGGCAGCCACAACTTCTCTGGGCAACCTGTGCCAGCATTTCACCACCCTCACTGTAAAAAAAATTATTCCCTATAACCTATTCCTTGGCTAAATCTACTGTTGTTCATTTTAAAGCCATTTAAGGCCTGTCCTGGCTAGATGTAACTAGCTACAGCCTCAGCAGCTCACTGCTAATCCTACTTGCCTGCAAATGCCCTTTTCTTTATTTTATTATTTCCTGTATTCAGTGCATGGTAGAGTTTCTTCCTTTCCCCATGAGGCCATGATTGAGTTCTTGTGGTTTCCCAGTTGACCCATTAGCCATTTGAAAATTCAATATGTTGAAATAATTTTAAAATTTATTCTTTAATTTTGTAATTATAATTGCAAGTGACATGCCATAAACTGTATTCACAGAATGAAACTGTCATTGCTGATATCCAGTAAATTTTGTCAATATTTATTGTTACACCCATATTGGCTAAAGCAAATTTTTCATGCTGTGATCCCTGAGGAGGCAAGTCTAACACCCACTGGAGTCAGGGGAAGTCTCCCTACTTATGTGAGCAATTGTCCCATCCCCATAAAAAAAGTATAATTACAACTAAATTTAACGCTACAAAGTGACAGTGAATGGCCTTGCAAATGGAGGAGCAGTTTTACTCCAGAAGAGACAAAATATGTCCCAGCTTCCTCTCCTGTAAACCATTTAAGGAACCACCCTCACTATGACAAAGCTGTTAAGAAGGAAAGCACTTAACGTTCAAGTTGTTTACCTTCCCGCTCTCCAGAGTGCAGACATGAAGTTATTTTTCTTAATTACCAACCATCTAAAAGCACCCTTTATAAAGGGAAATCAAAACAAGTCACAGGTGTTTCATGCAGCTTCACAGTAGATAGTTGGCAGATAGGCAGATGAAGCCTATAAAGTTTTATAGGTTTATATCTTTCCACAGGAATACAGATGATCAAAAATTAAAATAAGAAAGCATAAGGTTCCTTAGATATTTCCTGCATTGTGCACATAATGGGCTCTTTATTGACATGTTTTGGGAACATTTATTATTGCTGTTGTTGTTATTTTTATTATTACTATTATTATTATTCCCTTCCAAGAGATCTGTCAAACTGCAAGAGATAGAGAGACTGGATTTACCGCATTTTCCTGCAATCCCTAGTGTAACCCTTCACAGCAAAAAGAAACAGCTTTCTATTGCTCCACAAAATGTAAGGAGTGATAACATAGGGAAAAATGTTCTATACACCCTGTAAAAATTAGAAGTACACTGTGGTATGTACAAATTCTCTAAAGTACAGATGTACCTGATTTCTCAAGGTGTTTTTGAAAATTCACCTACAAAATGCATGTATGCAGGTCTCCTTTTTCCCTCTGCTGTTTATCAGATAGAACTTTTCTTATCCTAGAATCTTAAATCAGACTTCAGTTTCCCAGGAACTATAGGAAACCCTGCTCATTTCAGACTTCAGTCT
Organism: Zapornia atra; assembly: GCA_013400835.1. Lineage (NCBI taxonomy): Eukaryota > Metazoa > Chordata > Aves > Gruiformes > Rallidae > Zapornia > Zapornia atra. The sequence continues at coordinate 164,964 of VZTU01003565.1, read as the reverse complement.
TGGTGAGAGACTGTCTTTCTGCCCTGTGTTCTTTTCACTTATGTTTTTGAAAACATTCTTCCTTAATGGGAAATACATAACAGGGGGTTTTGTCCATATGTTAATCAGAAATACACATGTTGAGAGTATCAAACTTAAATTTCTGAAAAGGAAGCCCAATTTAGACAGAACTCAGCACTGACCAGAACTCTGATTTGCACTTTTCCCAATGTTTTAGGTTGTTTAGAAGTTCACGGAGCTGGAGGAGGAGAGAAGGAGACAGTGAGGTGTAATCCCCTCTGTGCACTGGATTCATGCTTACTGGTGTTACTGGGGCTGAATACAGAAGAGATAGGCTGAAGATCTCTGCTATTCCTCAAACTAAATATGAGAAATTACTTCAAAGGAAACTGGTACACTACTTTTTTCCCCACTGCCTGGTGTGTTCCCGCTTCCAGGGCTACACAGGGGCTTGGCCACACATGGCTCACCAAGGCTGGCTTTTCCCAAATCAAAATTATCTGGAGAATGATTATATCATCCTGAAAATACTCCCATATTGAAGGGAGTGCTTTACAATGTATGTAGCTATCAGGACAGCTGTCATATTGCATTTCTTCTGGGACATACCTTAAGGGAGGTATCCTGGGATGGAGGAGAACATGGGCAAGACTTCCTTGCTCACACAAATCCTCGCCCCTTGGAGTAATTTCCTGGTATGAGGAGCTTGAGGAGCATCCCCTGAACCATCACTATCTCTGCAACATTTTATTTTGGAAATGAATGGTTTGTTCATCTTGCCTAGAAGGATACAAATACAAGGTAAGTAAAAGTAATATTTTTTAAAGTTACAAAAGATGTTGATTTACTCTACAAAGTGATTTGTGTACAATGAGTAGCTTTGGTCACTGAGTACATGCCTGTTATAACTGCCATTGCCTGTGGTGCCAAGATACTATTGTGCCAGAGCCCTGGGTTTCCCTCTCCTGACACTGGAAGTACCCTAAAAACTTCAACAAGGAACTACATACACTGTGCTGGTGTGTTCCCATTAGGTCAGGAGGCACACAGGGAAAAAATAGCTGTTCTATTTCGCTCGTGAAAGTGAAAGACTTCCATCTGACAATCAAGTCTCTGAGTGTGTATTGTGACTCAGGCCTGTATATTAATTGAAAATGACAATTAAACTCTGTTCTTGCTGTCTGACTTAAATCCTACGTATTTTGTCTCCTTGTATTTTGATGTTTGAGAGGGGAAAAACTTCAAAATATGTTATTTGTGAATGTCTTTTCAGCCCTTCCCAAGTATTTCTCAATGAATCAACTGCATAAGTATGTACAGTAATTTTGGCAGTATTTAAAATCAAAAGCTTGACTTTTGGCTTTGACAAACATTTCTGTATGATTCAATTTGTTTTATTAAGAATCTATTTTCGTTTACTAGCTCAATTCCCAAATGGCTTTTGTGCAGCTCAGTTTTATAGTCTCAGTGGTGTTTTTAATAAGTAAACTGCTGAACTAATAAAAATGACCCAAATTAATAATACTTTCCTCTATTTCAAAACATCAACAATATGGAGTAGAAGTAGCTGCCAATAAATCTTTCCCAAACATAAGTTAAAGAAAGGGTCCATGAGTTCCAGGACTGTGATGTCCACTTTGGCTTCTCTGTGCCCAGTGATTTCCACATTTGTTTTTTTGAGCAAGTCACAATTCCCATTTACTTCCTGGCAAAATTCAGACTACCCACTTTCATGCTTTAGACAGAACTTGGGTGCAATTTTCAGTGTAATCCAGACAAGGCATTGACACAAGCACCCCAGTGTGTATGAGTTAAGGGGCCAGAAGTAAGCTCTTGCCAGAAACTTCTTGTCATCTGGTAATAATGCAAGGAGTTGCTTTAACTCTGCTTAACCCCGTAGACACTGCATGCTGACAGCCTAAGCTCCAGCCTAGAAAGAGCACAGCTGTTACAGGTGTTTCTGGAAGATAGGTGTGGGGAGTAGATTTCAGCTCTCTCCTCCCCACACCATCAACCCGATGCTCTGAAGCACTATGGTGTGGTGTCACCTCCATTTTGTTAGGTTCTCCTGCTGCGATCTGTGCCTAAGCACTTTGCTTCAGAAGCAAGGAAGGTGTCTGCTGTTGTACATACCTGGTGGGCAGGGCACTCAGCTGGGAGTGGGGAGGGGGATGTGGATCTCCTCCAGTTCGGGAAGAGGTAGAAACTGAACCCACATCTTCAACTTTCTGATGCCATTATGGGAAAGCAGGTGTTACTGCTGGGCAGGCTTCACAACGAATGAGTTCACTAAGCTGCTGTACTCACCTCTGAGAGGGTCCTGCATGCCAGAGCAATCTTGTGCACAGACCTGAGAAGTTTCCAAAGGCTGAGCAAGAGATCATGATGAGTTGACTCAAGTTGAGTCATCCATGCCTACTCAGAGGCTAGTTCTACACTTCCCTGTGGCCAGCCACCATGGTTTGGTCACCTCCACGCAACTAACATGCTGAGCCTTCAAAGTAGGATGGCTGCTTCCAAACCACCTTATAGGAGTAGGTCCCAAATGTCAGGCATGACTCCAGCAGTTTTACACACAAAGGCAGTCATGGTCCAGCATCTGTATTATTTTTTTCCTAATGTTTTCCCCAGCATGGCCACAGCCTGTGGGATTGACAGGTCTGTTCCCCTGAGTCATAGTGACTGCACTCTGAAACTTTTCTGTCAAACAACTAAAGAGATTTAAAAAAAAAAAAAAAAGAAAGAAAGAAAGAAAGAAATCTAAGAAAAAGGAAAGAAAAGACAGACAAGCCTGGGTTCATTAGCTCCACAACAGCAGGAAGAAAAGGGAAATGAGAGATGGGACCTGGCAAGATATTATCTTTAATAAGCAACATGTCACTTGCGATCATGGAGCACAAAGCTTCACTGCTTAAGTGTGCTCAGAGGATACAGCTTTTCTGTGTTGTTTGGCAGCTGCATGCTACTAGCACCCAATCACCCACAAGTATTGGCACAGATGACTCAAGAAAACTTTTAAACCCTGAGAATTGGTTACTCAGAATCAGATGAGACTTAAAGAAGATCAAAACAGAGGCTCAGGATAACTTTCAGCAGTAAACAAAAAAAAAGTCTTTAATGCGGCCTAGAGAAAACTTTACATTGTAGAATAGAACAGACTATTTCAGCCAGAAGGGACATGCAACAGTTACTGAGTCCAACTGCCCAGTTAATTCTTAACAGTTAAAAATGTTATTCCTTTATGTGAGTTCCTGCAGTGCCAGGAAACCTCATCTTCCAGACACCAACCTGCACATTACTCCAAAAGGGTGATGCCCTGGAGAAAAAGAATGTGCCAGTGTAGTGATGGACACAAAAGGGGGCTCAGGGTCTCTGCCTGAGACTCCTTTCAGAAGTGAACTTACATGTTAAAAAGTTGCACAATTAAACTTGAATAGATCATTGATTTGACCATGACAAAGTGCCAAGCCCATATTAAATGCCCCAACTCCCATCATTTAGCAAGAAATCAGAAGGAAACTATGAGGACTATGAGGACAGATGGCAAAATTACTGATAATACAATTGGCACAATGAAGAACATTTAATAATACATGTAGAAATAATACCTAATACTAACAATACCTCAAACAGGAGGGGCTGTACTATACCAACACATTGCATTTCTGGTCTTCTGTGAACTGCTTGCCAACAACATCCAAGGGCAGGCACTTCCAATCCATGGCATGCAAACTCTTGACTACTTCTAAGAGATAGGAAAGATAGAGTGGTTTCCTTAAAGTCACAACAGAGAGGTGAGCTTTTGGATGAAATGCATTTTGCTGAGCTGTCATAGTTTAACCCCAGATGTCAGCTAAGCCCCACGCAGCCATTTGCTCACTCCCAGATGGAATAGGGGAGAGAATTGGAAGAGTAAAAGTGAGGAACCTCTTGGGTTGAGATAAATGCTGCTTAATAGGTAAAGCAAAAGCTGCATGTGCAAGCAAAGCTTGCTTGTTCTGAAGTCACTGGAGGTTACACTTAGAGTGTGTTTCCAAAGTCTTGATGTTTTGTGGGGTGAGGGGGAAGTCACCCTTATTCCATATTGCAGATATCAGCTTTGAGCCAGCTATAATCCAAGTATTTTATTAAAATCTACTTACCAAACAGGAGATTTAATCTTGTGGGTTTGGACTGGCCTGTTGTGCATACACCACCATGAGAGAATTTGGTAGGAACTTTTGGGCTGCTTGTCCCACTTCTGCTCACAGTGAAAGAGCAGAACTAGACCTAGGGGTCAAGTCTTCTTTTACTGTACAGATCAACACAACTTTATCTTCATGCAATGAAAAGCATAAATAGAATTTGTCACTTAAACTAGAAAAACACTTGCAAATCAGTGACCTTCCACCAGAGATTTTTACCCTCCATATTTTGTAAATGCAAAAAAAACCCAAAATGCAAAAATAGTCAAGTGGAAGCAATTTTACATCTCAATACAGTTTCTGTAACTCTAATGAAAAATCAGTGTTATTGATCTAATGGTTAATGAAGTGAACATTTCTTGTGCTTAGTTTCTTGCTATGATTAATTTTTCAGTTGAAATCCCCAGTGTAAAAAGTATATATATTTAGACTGTTGAAGAGCAGCAGTCCCTCTCATTGGCTGCCACCTATTCCTCCACACCAGGCAGCTCTGGAGCAGCACAGCAGCAGCAGTGAGGACTGCACCCTTCCCAGGCTGGAGTAAAGGCAGGCAGAGTCAGGCCCTATCTCTGAAGTCCTACCCAGATTAACAGTAGATAAAATGAAACAATTAATATTGTGATGCAGTCAGAATCGTTGCTGGTTACAGAAAGATTCTTCTGAAAGCAATTTGCAGCTTGCCAGAATCCCACAGGCAAGATTTTCCAACTTTCTCTTTTCTACAGAAATATATAATTTTTTTTTTAGCTTCAGAAGAAAATGAAAAATTTCAAAATTATCAGATGATTAGCTTTTCATAACTAGTCACATTATCAGAAAGGTGAAAGCATATATATTTGCAGCTGGGGTGAACAAAAGTGGAGCTTCCCTCACTTCATATTTGCGGTCTTCTGAGTGCACTATACCGGGAGCAGCAGAATAACAGGGTAAGCAGGCAAGAGAGGATGAGAAAGCTGTCATGTTAAAATAGAACAGAGCAATCCTTTCATTCACAGAGTTCTCTTTTTGCTTTTAAGTTCTTTAAAGAAAATATTAGAGATCAATGTGTTTCCTCATTAACCAGCTTTAGCACCAGCTTGTGAACACCCGAAGCAGCTTTGACTTGCATACAGGAGAGCTGTACAGATGACAGCTAAGCTGACACCCCTTTCAGGGCAGGATGTCTCTGGACTGAAGGTTTATATGCCAGGAATGAGAGTTGCACACATAACTGGTTCTTGCTAACCCACCTCTCTGGGGATTGCAAATTTCCTTTATCTCCTGCCCAAAGCTTTGCAGATGTACTCTTTACTGCTTGGCTTCTGGCTGTGAGGATGCTTCTTTCCCTGTGCAGGTTTTCTGGTGAGCAGGATGTCAAATGAACTGATCTTTTTGAGGCAGGGCTACTTGTTCCAGTTTGCTACATTTGCATTAGAAAAAGCTTTACACTGTGCTTAAGAACATACATCTTGTAAATTATGTTGTGCAACACAAATAAATTATTTCAAACAAACATGTTTTATTCTGCACAAGTTCTGCATTTCACAGCACAAAAGCACATTGGTTCTCTGGTGCTATGACAAAATGGCTCACAAACCCCCAAATTTCCAAATAATGAGACTATTAGTTTCCAACCCCAAGGGTTTTAGGCAGATGAGAAAATGACATATAATTACATTCAAATCCAACAGCAGAGACATTTTAGTATATGATATATATACACATATAATACCCGTGCAAGCAAAAACCTCTTTCCCCTAGCATCCTCAAAGATCCTCTGCACACAGTAGCTGAGTTTAAGACAGTGAACAAAGCTTCTTGACACCAGGCTTCAGCTAAATTAAGACCTGTAGGTCCTTACCTGTTAATCTCTCCAGGCCTTAGTTTCTAATTATTTTCTGTTCTGTCAATTTAAATTGTAAGGTTTTTGGTACAAAATGTATCTCTGGCTTATCAAATAATTGAAGTTGTATAACAAGGCACACATCTGAGAGCAAACCTTTGCCTAGGGGATGCATGATAACAAATGCTGTTTCCTGACAATCTTGTCTTGTCAATTTAAAACTGTAATTAATGCCTGTCAATTAAAACTGTCAAGATAGTTCCCAAGCTACAATTTACACAGAAGGACAATAGCCACTTTGGGTAAATCCCATGGGTCCTGTGTCAGGATGACTGGGAGCTACCGCCTCGTCCCTCGCTTCTGCAAAGGAGGCAGCACAAATCCCAGAGGTGATCACTTATTTATGTTTCACATTGAGGGATTGCCAAAGGCATCATCTAAGTCCCTCAGGGGAATGGAGATGCGGAAACAACCCTCAGTTCCCACGGAGAGCTCTGTGCTGGTGCACCACTCTTACAGAGGTATCACAAGAACCCGTGTCAGCTCTCCGTTCCCTGAAGACCCAAAACCCGTCTGCTATCACTGCGAGTCTCTGCAGACTCTAACTGCTGTCACAGCTGACACAGTTGAGTAAAACCTCAAAGCCATGTGTATCCTGCCCATGTAAGTACATTTGACAAAATAGCAATAGAAACCTAGCTTGACTTCTAGGTGATTGATTTTTTATCAAGACTAGCATTTTGAGTGTATTTGATTATAAAAATCAAATAATGCAGAGAAATGCTTTTCTTCTGCCACAAGCCTGCTTTGAAGAGTGATGATTCTTCATTTCTTAACTTGATTTATTCAGATAATCTACTTGACCTCATGTAGACCTTCTGTTTTCAAGTCTGAATGGGAAGGAGGAGGGGTTCTTAGTGCATGCAAGAAAGCCAGAGGGACTATGAAGAAAACTGAAACCCGAAACACATTGCTTTGTGAGGTAAAAGTAAAACCGGTATTTATTACAACTGTTGTTACAATGGTCTTCTCTTCTCTGCGTTTGTATTGTGGGAATTAAAAACTGGAATTACTAGCCTAAGATAAAAAAGTAAATAATTCAAAACTGTCTTTCTGGAGCATATGAGTTTATTCTCTGAATGAGGCTTTGTGTTTCCCTGTGGTGAATAGGCAGGAACACATCATGTACAGGTTACAGGCTCAGAGAGAGATGTTCAGAAGACTGTTCACTACATACAGCCGGAGTAGTTCTGGCTTCATGCCAGTCTCAGGTCTGACCCTACAGTCTGACACAATTTTCTACTTGAGCAACAACATCTTCCCTTATACAGGCAACCCAGCATGGATCTAAGGATCAAGCTAGGCCTTTACCCCTTCTCATGTCCACTGTTGAAGAGTAGCAGGAAGGGTGCTGGCCTTACAAGATTTTGGCCAACCCCAGATGGTCCTTCCTTTCCTTGCAGCTTTTGTGTTTTCTTATTCTCCCTTTCTCTACTCAGTATTGTACCAATAATTTAAAACTTGTCAGAAGTGAAAGAAAACTACATCTCCAGAGGGCATGTGGGTACCCAGCAGCAGATGCCAGGAGGCCTGGCAACAAGTTTATTTTGGCAGCAAGTTTGACCCGGAGGCAAAACAGCAAGTTGACTTTGGTTTTAAAGGGATCCCATTCCAGAGGTTGGTCTCACTGGGTGAAATAGCAGCTGCATTCTTATCTCTGCTATAGGTGGAGCATCCTTAGCTGTCCCTCTGGATTAGTCTTCATCCTGACCAGGAGCAAAGTGATTGCCTGTGGTGCAGAGGAGAGCTGTCCTTCCTGCTCTCCTAACAAAACTATCAGGATTGTCATTTAACAAAGCTGTTTCCTCTGAGACAACCAGTAATAGAATCTGTGAAAGAGATACAACTCTGAGTGAGTGCTAGTGGCACTACCTGCTTGAAGAAGAGGGTCTCTCTCACTGACTTTCCATCAGCACTTGGCAAGAGGGAATATTAATACTCAGACAGAGAACTGGGCAAGTAATAGATAATTTTGGAGATTTACACCAAGATACAAGGACATGTCCTCTGCTCGCATAGCAAACAGGACCCCTGGAGATCACACAGCTCACTGTGGCACAGAAAGATTAATCTCCCAGTGCTCTATATATTCTCTTCTAGATAAAAGTATGATGTGTCAGGCTGATTAATATTAGCTTTCTGTTGCAAAATAGTTGGTATTTAAGGTAGCTGGAGTTTTCTATTGCCTACGTGTTATGACCTGAAGAGACCCAAAAGGACAAGGACCTTTAGGAGCAGTACTTGCACCTTTACAGTACAGAGAGTTTTAATGGGCAGCTGGAAGGGACCGGATCTGTATGCACAGGGCTGACCTTCCTCCTCTTTGGGGGTCAGACATGTAGCAACAAGCAGCTTTATTCAACTTAAAAACCCACACAGCTGTGCTCTTCGTCAGCTGGGAGCTGATGAACTAACAGCAATAACTCACACGCTTGAGAGTCACAACTTGATTAACTTGTGACCTGCTTGAAATACCTTTAAATGAAAGTTATTTTCCAGCACGCTGGTCATTACTTTGTTAGAAGATATATATAGCATAACAGACATTTTTCAGAGTGGCAGTAAGCCCTAAGTCAGAGATTTTGACTTCAGAAGGAAAGGCTGTAAACTGTTGAGAGAAACACAGAGCAGTAGCCTACAGAAAACTTTGTCCAGAAATAGCCTTTTCAGATCATGCGCTTTGAGCAGATAAGACACATTTGAATATGTACCTTTGGGTACCCTATATTAAGTAATATTTGCTGTTTCTTCTGAGGGATTCGTGACAGTGCGTGCCATCTACTGTGAAACAAGACTCCTGACAGAAATAATGGATAATAGTTTTTTCACAGTGGAAAAATGGAGTCTTTCCACTGCCTTTAATGGGCTTTGGCTCCATCCCAAACAGGCTGCAGTGATGTGCCGCTCACTATAATTCACTGGCTCTTGCCCCTGCCTTATGGCAGAACGTCATCTAGCAAAATGCGTGCTGCCTGCGGCAGCTCCACACAGCTTCACCCTTTGGGCTGCCAGCATTGCCAGCAGCAATGGCCATGTGGTGTATTGAAAGCGATGGTCTCCGATCGTGGTGGATCAAAGACAGCTTTAATAACAACTGAGCAAACTTTTATACCCTCTCGATGGCTGACACAGCCTGGGATCAGGTTTCAGTGCTTTTCCTTAACACAAGAACCACAACTTTCCTATGTAAAAGGTTGTCCCACCCTGCGAACTGCTGTGCGCGAGTCTTTCTGTCTTCACCTTCCTTAACATTGCAAAGCACACCGTGCCACTTACCTGCTAAACAACACACAAATTTATATCTCTACAAGACCCTCCATCTCATGCCTTACTGCTTTTTCTCTTGCTTTAACAGCTTCCCTTCAACAAGCATAACTGTGTCTCCTTTCCAGGGCCGCTCTTCCATTTCCCACGAGGCCAGGCGTAACGCTGTGTCTGTGACCAAGGACGGCCTGAGAGGGAAAGAGAAAAACCCCATCAAAGGCAGAGACCACCTCCAGCAGCTGTCATAAGTGCAGCTCTTCTTCACTGTGCTCTACCAGGTGGTCCCTAAGTCAGTCAGGAGGCTGTTCCAGAACTTTGGATGAGCAGCTCTCCTGCAAAGCAGCAAAGACTGCAGAGAAACAAGTTAATGGGCAAGGTGGGCTGCTTGGTGCTACTCCTTGGGCCAGGGTCACCCAGGTGCTACTTCCCTGAATCTATCATATCTCCAGAGCCCGTGGAAAGGAGAAGAATTGGCTAATGGTCATGTTTTCTCCTTGCCCACAGGATATGCATTTCCAAAGCTTCAGGTCTAGCTCCACATTTCATTCTTTCCTGCAGCAGCACCAGCACAAGGGCTTCTTGTCCCATCTGGTCCCATGCCCAGGTGTGCCTTTCTAGTTGTGTTGCAGACCCTGCAGACATGCAAACATACTTCCTGCCCCACTGCTCCCTGCTCCTGCTTGCATTGTGGCTTCCAGGGAGCCAGAGAGGGAAAGTACTGTTCTCAGAGACATAACCTCAAGCTGCTATTAAAAAAATTGCTTTAAGCCAACTTGAACTGCCCAATCCTTAAAGAAGCTGGTGACCTCCCATCTCCCCAGGCCCTTTCTGCCTGGTTCTGGTCGGTGCTTGGATTTGGCAGAGTTTTAGCTGTCTGGGTGTTAAACCAAAGCAAGGTGTTGAAGCATGATACAATGGTAGGGGACATGGCCAGGTCCCACCCCAGCCACACAGAAGGTGGCATGTGGGAAGGGCTGTTCCACTCCTTCAGGGTCCCTAGGTGATAACCTCTATGAGCTGCAACCCAGTGAAATCACTGCTGGGTGATATTTAGGTTCCTGTTCTCCCTGATCTTAGCAGGCTGGTGGGTTTGAATTCAGCCCCATTATCAGTGTGAAAAGGAGTTGCAGGTTTGTTTCTCCATACTGGATTGTTCTGAGTTTTTCATATGCAAAACTGGCTTGAGCTTGGCCTTCAAAGCACAATCTCGTGTGCACATAGTAACACACCACAGAAATGAAAAGACAGAGCTCCTTGAAACAAGAAAAAGGTCATTCTGCAAAAGGAATATCCTTTTATTCCTGAAATTAAGCTGCTGAAAATGCTCACAGTGAGGTTTGGCTGCAGAGCTCTTGGACAGTTTCATTACTAAGAATTGCTTCCAGCAACTCGGCATCTGAAGCGCTGTGACTCCTGGCAGACTCACGTCTCCTATCAAGTATAAAGAAGCATGGCCATCAGCTCTCCTAATTCATGTGTGACTGTTAAGATGCCATGTGAAGGAGACCAGACATCACATCCCATTCTGATGGAACTTGATGTGGCAGCAGATTGGCCTTTTGTAAGAGGTTCATTTTTCTCATGAGCAAAAGCTGATTTCCTAAATCCAGCCTATAAAACCCGAAGTTAGGCTAAGTGTAAGATTATAATCAGAGAACTAAAATATTAGACTTTCCACATCATAAAAATCCACGCACGCTTTCTAATAAGCAGATTGAAGGGTTTCTTTAATCAGTGCTTGTTCATCACTGTAAGCTAACATCTAAGATCTTGGCACTCATCTTTGGCACATTTGCTGAGACAAAATATCATTATTAACAATTAGAGCAGAGTTATTCTAAAATATTTGCTGCACTTGAGCAACGATCTGGGTAATCGCTGACAGGCAGCAATGCCAAAGCACAGAGCTGAGTTCTTTCTTCCTTTTTCCAGTCTTAGCCTCAAGTCACTGCAAGTCAGTGGGGTTAACCTACGTGCATAGCAGCATCGTGCAGCATTATCACATCCAAGCTTACACAGAGGCTTATTCTTTCCATGTTTACCAACTCCAAACTTGTCAACTGAATTCCAGGTGCACGTGTGTGCACACACGCACGCACACACACTCACACAGAGTTCTCCATACTCTGCCAACCATGCATCATATGAACCATATCTCTGTATGATTTTTCACTTCTGAAAGCATGCTACGGTGCAGCTCAGTGCTGGTGACACTGCCCACCTGAGAGGCACAAGCACTGAGAAGGTCTCCATCTGCTAACACAGATTGCTCGCTGAAAACCCAGGTCTATAAAAAGATCCTGTAATCACATCTCTCCTAAGGCAGATTTTGGAATCCAAGAGGTCCTGCATAATTGAAGAGCTATGAAGTAATGGTAGACAAATACGTGGTGGTACTGCAAAGTCCTGATGAGTCATCTAAATTACAAGCGGAACTGGAGTGTGTTGCCTCCCCAGTTCAGCCAGGAGAAGGCTATTTTGTTCTGTTTTACACCCTTTTACTGAGTGGTTTGCCTGCTGTTCCCAGAAACTAATTATTCTGCTGGAAGTCTCATGTATTTGAGTCTTATCTTCGCATTGTCATTGCTATGTAAATAAAATCTTAGCTAAAATAAGCATTTTAAAATGTTTTTCTTTCATACCAAAATAGATGTGAGTGTGTGTGTGCATGACATGCAAACATGCAAGTCTTGATAAACTGAATCAATAGAGAATAAAAACCAAAACAGCAAAATGCAGAGGGTATTGTCTTGTCAACACTTACTAGGAAAAAAAGGGATAGGTGAAGTTGTTGAAGCATTTCTCTAAGAACAAAGTCTTCCATTCCTGACACGAAGCCAAAATAATTATTTTTAAGAGGTCCTAAAGGGAGGAAAAATTGGGAGTGAGATAGCGTAAAACTTTAACATGCCAGAATTTATATTCTGGAGGGTATTCCAGATAATTAAGACAAGATTAAGACAAATGGTACCACAGCAGCTCTTCGTGAGTGCCTGAAACCTTCAAGGTTTAGGTGTCCATATAGTGTCACTAGTCACAAGGTGACCAGAAAAATGATCTATAGAAGAACATAATGTAAGACCAGAACATAATGGGCTTTTTTTAAGATGGCCAATACTTATTTTCCTTCTGGAATGAGCCTTGCTGTTTCCTTAGGCAGTCTTCAGTAGAGATTAGACAGCAGAGTTTCTGCAGCTGGTAAGTTTTAGGAGTTTTGTGAGATAAGGGAGATTTCTTTAAAGAAATAATTGAGCATCTCTAGCTCAGTTACACACTTTGCTCAGGCAAACTTTTGCTTCTTCAATGGGAAATAGCTACCAGAGGATCCAACTCCTACTCGCCTACATCTAGGCTCTTATAAAGCTCACTGGTTTATTTTCTAGCACTGGCAGATTCTTTCTGCTGTGCATTCCAGAAGAAACAGTTAAATTATAAGGAAAAGCAAATGCCTAGCAGTAAAATTAATCGTGCATCTACTAGATAATGAAGAGGAATTAATGTCAAGTGAACGTCAATAATTAGAGTTTAAAAGGATTCTTCAGTATAATTTTATTAGTGAGTGAAGTCCTGTGAGTGAACACTGGGGATACACTGTGAAGAGTTTTTACTTCTCTAGCAGGTTTGATTTCCATTGCATCATTTGATACAGACACAGGTTTTACACTAAATGCAAAACTGTTTCATTTATATTGACTGCCTTGCAGAAACCCTATTGACTACTCACACTTGCTCAAGCGTTCATGATTTCGGAAGAACGAGGATTGCATTAGAATTACAAAAGAGACTGGCATTCTGGCATTTTACAGTATCTTGAAGACTACTTGTTTCAAAAGAAATAATGAAAGTCATGTTAAATTATAAGAAAAAGAAGTCAGAATGTCAGAATGTTCCATTCCCAAAGATAAAGGTAGGGATTTCTCAATTAAAGGTGAATTGCACAGAACTTGTTAGTCCTTCATCTTCTAACAGCTGCCATTCAGAGTGCTGTGCAGGTCTCACATCTTTAACTTGTGTCATGACTTGTCTTCCTATTAGGAATTAAAGAGATAGTACAACTAAACATTGCAAAAAAAGAATAATTTGTGTTCTACTAAACTTTTTGCTAGGGCAGCATCTTACAGGAATAAGCACAACACTGATTATGTATTTTGGAAAAAAATCCATTTTAAAGGTAAATACAGGAGAAAAACAAAAAGCTGCTTCTTTCCTTGATTGAGCCTGAAGCTATATACATTTTTTTTTCCTTTCTAGAGCTTTTTTGAAGAAAAAGATAACGTATATCACAAACTGTATCTTAGCTTAGGTTCTGGCCATAACAATATGGGGATTGAATCAGAGAGTTTTAGTATTGCTTAGATTTTTAGCTATATTACTCATCTACCGTTAGTTTCCTGTATTCCCTAAGGCAGACTTCTAAAATGGGTCAAAGCACTCTCTAAAATTGCCTGTTGCTCTTCATTGACTAGAGAACATTTGGTACAGGAATCAGTTTGACAGAAGAACTTAAATTTAGGTACTTTTGGGTATAACCATGGTCCCATTACAGTCACTGGAGCCTGAAGAGCAATTCAGCTCCCCATAAAGTAGGTACTTAGTGGCTGGTCAGCTGCATCGTTCATTGATTGCTTTTACTAGATCTTCATTAATGGTGATGGGAGCTTAGACATTTTTTATGTAGTTGCTTATATTTAGGGGACCTATTCTAGACTCGATCTGGAGTCCATCAGAAGTGCGAGGGGTCCATCCACCTGATAAACCCTTACTTACTAATCCAGAGCACACGAGCCCTACCCGTTTCCTCAGATGATTTACAGCTCATTTAAAAGTATTCTTAGTATAACTAAGAGACAACAATGACTTGCATAACAAATGGCACACCTGAACTTGAACCTTCAAAGGAATTATACTTAGGAAAGGCAGATTATTAATTGGCAAGGCTGTAATTTAATTTTCAGTCATTTCATGAAACATTCACAGGGAGAGCATCTACACATGCTTCAAACCCCACTTCAGGAGCTGTGATGTGTCGAACTCTGAATTAGGCCTTTACACTCCTAAGAAATTAATTTAATTTAATTGCAGAGGTTCCAAATGCTGAGACCTTAGGCAAGTCCAGAAGGAAGTGGCAGTTCTGTTAGGGGTATCCATATTTTGAAGGTGACAAAAGGACAGTGAGGTGCTCAGAGTCAAAATGTATTTGGATTTTATTTGCAGACACTGCTAAGGGAGGATTCCACTGCTTCTGAACTGGGGATAAGCCCTTTCCAACCTCAGATCTTTCACAGACCTCCCCCAACCCAGGAATATCCTGTCCCTGGATTCTATACTTCAGCCCATCTCTAATCATTGGGAAACTAAGTCAAGGGGAACAGCTTTCCAAATTCACTTTTAAATACAGAAAAGCTTGAATTTTTTATTGTGTCAGAGTGATTAACCAAATGGCTTTGTGGAGCCAACTGCTTTAGAGTGTCACATTATGAACTAATTTCATTACTACTTGGCAAGAAGCAGTAACTGGAAGCCTCCTTGCACCAGGGTTTACAGAAAGGGCTGGAGGCCAGCATTGTCATTTCAGTAAATACAATCACATTTTACTACATCACTGCACTAAACAGGCAACCCACCAGAAGCAACTGACAAGAATGTTAATTATCCATGAGATGGAGATTTTATCCCTGTTCCTAAAGGAAAGTATTATGATCCCTTCACATTTACCCCAACAGATAGAAAATTCAAACCCTATTTGCCTTGCTGGAGTCCACCAGTACTTTACATGGAACTCATGGGAATTTTGAGGTCATGCTTGTATGAATGAGGTAAGATAGAGTTTAAATCAATAAAAGTAAATGTTAAAGATTTAGAGTAACATGTGTGAAACCCTAACAGTGCTTTTCTCATAAAAAAAAAAAAAGTAAATTGAAGGTGAAATTTCTAGAGAAAAATGTGAGTTTACCTTTTTTTTCGGTTCTGGGCATAGGTGCTGAGTGAGCCTACTTCAGTTCATGTGAAATCTATTGTCTGATGGAAAAGATGAAAATGAAAAAACAAATCCACCTGCCATTGGCTTGCTCACCAAAGTTATGTTATCAGGCATGATCTCCCCAATTTGCTGTTGTACCTTGGCTGGGATGGAGTTAACTTTGTTCATAGCAGCCCATCTGGTGCTATGCTTTGATTTGTGACCAAAGCAGTGTTGATAACACAGTGGTGTTTTGGCTGTTGTTGACCAACTCTTGCACATTGTCAAGGCCTTCTGTGTTTCTCACTCTGTCCCACCACAGTGAACAGGTCAGAAGTGGGTAAGAAGTTGATAGAAAACACGAAGACAGCTGACCAAGCTGGCCAAAGGAATATAACACTGTGTCAGAAAGAGAAAGATGGGGAGTTTTGTCTTCCAAGGTAGCCATTTCTTGGTGCACCAGTCTGCTTGTTGGAGGTGATTTGGATCATTTGGGGTTTTTTTTTGGTTTCTCTTTCATTTATTAAACTTCCATCATCTTGACCCACAAATTTTCCTGTTGTTCTTCCTGTCCTCTCTCCATCACACCTGGAAGAGGAGTGAGTGGGCCTCAGTGTGGGTGCTTGGCTGCTGGCTGGGGTCAACCTATCACACTGCTTTCCTCTCAAGTTATCCCAATACAACAAAAGGCTCAAAAAGTCCCACCAGCAATATCAAATGGGACTTGGCTATATTGTAATCCATCATTTGTCATCTTTTACTTCCCAGAGCATACACCTCCTGTCTTTCAGCATGCTGCTCCTTATTAGCTCTCCTTAGTTGTTGTTTTTTTCAAGTCCTCTACCTTGAGGCAATGAGACCACAGGTAGCAGGGCAGCAGAGTATGTTAAGTATGGTTTAAGTCCAGCTCACAGTGGAGTAGAAAATGGGGATATTAGTTAATGAATGGTGGACTGAACAAGTTAAAAAGGCTTCCAAGAGCTTACTCAAAATAAGCCTTGTTTAAGCATCCAAACGGAGAATTAACTCCTGTTAGATTATTACCAACATTTAAATTTTAATGCTACAGTACAGTTTGATGATAACTTTACACTAGCAAGTCATGCCAGTCTTATTCCTACTTAAGAAATTTAGTTGCTAATATGCAATTAAGTCATTCCCACCAGACACCTGAACTTAACAAAATAATGCTCCCACACCTCAGACTTTCAGAAGTTACATCAATGCATCAGTAACTTTTTGTTCACAGAAGCATGGTTTTGCTCATAACACACCAGCCTAACAACCTGTCAGGGATTCTGCAAGACAAATGAATAAATTCATACAAGTGCGAGTTTGACACAGGACATGTACAACAGTTTGAATCTTGGCTGCATTCAAGCTACTGAAGGTTGCAATGCAGTCCAGAATCAACTGCTAAAAATAAGACATTCCTATCTAAAAGGTTTTTCACAATATTAACAAAAATTACTGTTTTCACAATTTAGATTGAAATAATGATGACAGCAAATTGCAAACTGGGTTTCACACACTGCTCAATTTGTAGAATGTACCATACATGTATTATTTTCTGATCTAAAATCTCCCAGTATCACTGTTTCATAGAAATACAGCAGGTACAGTAAAGAACACCAAGTACTGCAACTAAGAATTAAACTTCAATCTTGTTAATACCCAGGAATTTTCTGGGTGAAGAGAAGGATGGGGCGGGATCACTCACCAATTACTGTCACAGGCAAAGCAGACTCAATTTAGAAAAATCCCCATAATCTAATTTATTACCAAGGAAATCAGAGTAGGCTAATGAGAAATAAAACTAAATCTTCAAACACCTCCCCCAACCCCTGCCTTCTTCTCAGGCTCAACTTCACTCCCCATTTCTCTCCCTCCTCCCCCTCAGCAGCACAGGGGGATGGGGAATGGGGGTTGTGATCAGTTCATCACATGTTTTCTTTGCCACTCCTTCCGCCTCAGGTGAGGATTCCTCACACCCTGCCCCTGCTCTAGCATGGGGCCTATGTCACAGGAGACAGTTCTCCATGAACTTCTCCAAAGTGTGTCCTTCCCATGGTCTGCAATTCTTCACCAACTGCCGCAGTGTGGGTCCCTCCCACGGGGTGCAGACCTTCAGGACCAGACTGCTCCAGTGTGGGTCCCCCATAGAGTCCTGCCAGCAAACCCACTCCAGTGTGGGATCATCTCTCCATGTGGTGATAGGTCTTGCCAGGAACCTGCTCCAGTGCAGGCTTCATATGCAGTCAAATGCCTCCTTCAGGTCCCTCAACCTCATCACGGTCTTCTCCACGGGCTGAAGGGGGATCTTTGGCACCTGGAGCACCTCCTCCCCTTCCTTCCTCACTGACCTGAGTGTCTGCAGAGTTCCTCATATCTTTTCACTTCTCTTTCTGGCTGAAAAATCTGTCCCAAAAGGTTGTTCTTTTTTTTTTTTCTTAATTCTGTTATCCCAGGGGCACAACCCCCATAGCTGATGGACTCTGCCTTGTCTAGTGGTGCATCTGTTTTGCAGCCAATTGGCATTGGTTCTATCAGACACGGGGAGAAGCTTCTAGCAGCTTCTCATAGAAGCCACCCCTGTACACTGCACACACACACACCCTCCCCCCCCCCACCAGCTACAAAACCTTGCCATGGAGACCCAAAACAGATTTTATGGGGCTGCACTGCGTGTTCAGCCACTCTGATCAAATCTCAAACATTTTTTTTACTCCTTATTTTAGTCAGATTTCACTGATGGACTTAATTCTGCCAGGTACTAAGCACCCACCACTCCTGCTCCTATTCACAAGCCAAGAACACTCCAACTCTTTTCAAAAGAGAGAAGCAGTAGACTTATTTTGTAGCCCATTTCATTTAACATCCACAGGATTTAAGTGCCTTGGGAACCTCAGTCTCATAAAAAAACCCAGTTGATTGCTCAGCATGGGAAATAGGAACAGAATACACAGAGCTGCTGTAAGAGCAGTTGAGGGACACAGCACATTGGAGCAGCTCAACACTCCAGTACTGAAGTGCTGCAATTCTCACACCAGACACGGCTTTTGCTCTCCTGTTTCAGTAGGGGTCAAGATAGTCAATCCTGACAAAACAAAGCTAAGGCTTAGAGTT